>JASJFT010000254.1:212-59885 GCA_030770425.1 Darksidea phi | reverse complement strand
TTTTTATTAATTAAATTTTTTTTTTAATTACAAAAAAACCCCAAAAAAAAAAAATATATTTTTTTTTTTTTTTATTTATTAAAAAAAAAAAAAAAAAAAAAAAAAAAAACTTAAATAAATCTTAGAGTTATATATATATTCTACTATTAGAAGTAGCTAATACTAGTTATTTTACTAATAGTTTAGATATATCTATAGATATACTTTAAGCTTCTAATTCTAATATTTAGTTTAGCTATCTATTTATAAGTAAAAGGTTATACTTATTTATTATTTAATATTAAAATAAAAGTATACGTCTAACTAGAATTTACTAGTAAAGATAGAGCTCTAATTTAAGATTAATAATAATAGAGGTTCGATCTTTATAAATACTTTTATAAATAATAGATTAGCTAATATACTTATAGTAATATTCTTTATTATAAATAAATACTAAACTAGCTTTAAAAAGTAGTTAATAAGTACTAGTACTATATTATAGATATTATCCTTAGAATTCTTAGATTCTAGTAGGTCGATAATAAAGTCTAAGAAGTAATTACGCTATAGCTTTTATAGTAGAGAAATTAATTCTAGTAACCCCTATAGTTTATACCTTTATACTTTATTTATTTAATATACTATATAGCCTTATATATATATATTAATCTCTACTTAAAGTTTTAGTTAATAGTACTTCCTTTATAGAAGTTCGATAATCTTATCTACTCTATAATAATCCCTTAGGAGGTTATTATAATTCTTTATAAGAATAGCTTAATAAAGAGCTTTATTATTAGAAATCTATACTTTTTTTACTCTTTAAAGGATACTCTTTAGATCTATAATCTATAAAGATATACCCTTTTATTCTTCTTTATTCTTAGACTTTTATATATATTATATATTTTTATAATAGACTATATTATATTCCTATACTTCCTAGATATAGTCTAATAGTAACCTAGAGGTTTCTTAGCTAAAGGATAAGTTATTATTTATAGCTTCTAGTAAAGACTTATATAATATAAAGATAGAAAATACTTTATAATATTAAAGGAATATCGAAGCTAGATCTAAGTCTTTTAATTATTCTTTAGATTTATCGTCCCCGTTTATAGATAAGTCGAGGTTAATAAATAATATATTATTAAAAATTAGTACTATACTAAAGAATTTTATAGTAGAATAGTTTATATTATCTTTAAATTTTTAATAGGTTACTTATAAATTCTTATTAATAAGATTAAATTTATATACTATTTAATCTTTAGTATATAGAGTTATAAACTTTTAAAATATCTATACCTAAAGTTTATTTTAGAGTATAGAAAGTATAATATTTCTTAGTACCCTCTTTTTCTTAAGCTAAAAGTCTTTAGTATAATTAGATTATTATAATAGTATATTAGTTAGATTCTTTATACTAGACTTATATTTAATCTTAAAATTAAAATAAGCTAATTCTTTAGCCTAGCGTACTTACTTAAGTAAGAGTACCTTTATAATTATAAAATATCTTAAATTATTATAGTCGTATAGTATATAAATAGTATTTAGAGTATACTTAAAATAGTACTATTACTATCTAAAGGTTTCTATAATAGTAAATAACTCTTTATTATAAGTATTCTATTAAATCTATAGTCTAGTAAACTTATAATATATTTTATAAGCGAGTAACGAATATAAGCGAGTAACGAACCCTACTAACTTTTTACGACGTATTACCTATTAACTCTTATAGCTTAACTAACTACTATTCGATTATCTTATAACGAAGTAGATATCTCCCTAGCTATCTTAGCTATTAATTAGAATTAAATCTAGAGCGTTAATAGTACTATAGTAACGTTTAACGTCTCTAAAGCGATACTCCGCCGCCGACGCGCTAGAATTACTACGCGACGCGATTACTAGTCTAAATTAAAGAAGCTTTCTAAGCTAGAGGAGGAGGTAATTATTAGCTATATACTCGACCTAGATTCGCGAGGATTTACCCCTACTCTAGAGGCTATACGAGATATAGCGAATAAGCTACTTACTAAGTACGGCGCTAGCTAGGTAGATAAGTAGTAGCCTAGGAACTTCGTCTAGCGAACTAATAGTATTAAAATACGATTTAATCGACTCTACGATTAATAGTAAGCTCTCTACGAGGATCCTAATATTATTTAAACCTAGTTTAACCTAGTAGTATATACTAGAGCTACCTAGAATATTACTAATTAGGATATCTATAACGTCGACGAAGCTAGCTTTCTAATAGGTAAGATATTAGCGTAATTAGTCGTTACTAGCTTAGAGAGATATAGGTAGGCTAAAGCTATCTAGCTAGATAATTATAAGTAGGTTACTATAATATAGAGAATTAACGCTACTAGGTAGACTATTCTACCCTTAGTTATCTTCGCTAGCTAGTACTACCTCTTTACCTAGTACGAGGGCGACGATATACTAGGCGATTAAACTATTAGTATTAGTAATAACGGCTAGATAAATAATAATCTAGGAGTTATCTAGTTAAAGTACTTTATTAAATATATAGTAGATCGTAGAGTAGACGTACGCTAGCTACTAGTCGTTAATAGCTATAGGAGCTATATCTTAAACGAATTCTAGAACCTCTATAAGAAGAATAATATCTATACTCTTTATATACTAGCTTATTCGTTATACCTCCTATAGCTACTTAATATAGACTATTTCTTATTATTAAAGTACGCGTATAGGAACTAGATTAATAGTCTAATTCGTAATTATATCTACTATATTATAAAGCTTAAATTCCTACCCGTCTTCTATATAGCCTATAATAAGACTATTATAAAGAAGAATATCTATATAAGTTTTTAAGACGCTAGCCTAATTCTATATAATTTAGAGGTAGTAATCTCGAAGCTCGATATTAAGCTAAGGACGCCGTTACTAGTAGTCCTACTAGAGGTTATATAGGAGGCTAGAATATTAAGTAATACGTACGAAGTAGAGGCTTAATTAATATTAATTTATAAGCGCGTACGTAGGTATAAGAGCTCGTCGCCTACTTCTATTATTCTAGTTATTAATTAGCTAAGTAAAGGTATTAAGGTATTAGCTTATAAAGCTATATTTATATATAAATAAATCGCGAGCCTAGAGAAGATAATTAAGACTACTATAATACGTAGAAAGTATAAAAAGAAGAGGATCTAGAAGTAGGGCGTCCTAACTAAGGTAGAGGGGGAGGCTATTATTATTTAAAAGGCTACTAAGTAGTAGTAAGAGAACGAAAGACGTTAAGTTACTACGTAATTAGGTATAAGCTAATAGGCTTTAGTACGCTATATATACTATAGAGAACCTAGATATAACTTATAAACGTATAAGATACCTACTATAGATACTACTTAATCTATTACTAGTACTATTTTAATAGAATTCTAATATATTATTAAACTACGTAGCTTTTTAGGTATAGAAAGTTAGTAGGGTTCGTTACTCGCTTATATTCGTTACTCGCTTATAAAATACGTTAACTAAAAAATATAACTAGTTTCTAGTATTTTTTTTATTAAGAGTACTATTATTTATAGTTATAATAGAATAGTTACTATAGTAAACTCGAAGATATTAGTAATAACTATTATAGATTTTACTAGGTTAAAGTACTAGAAAATAGAGACTCTTATAAAGAACTTATAGAGTATAAAAAATATATTATATATATTCTTTAGCTAAAACTAAAAGATATATTACTTTATAGGACTCTTCTTAATCTTCTTTAACTTTTCTACTAACGCGTTCTTACTAGAATCTTATTAGGTTAGTATTAGATTCTACGTAGAGATTATATATTCTAAAAGTAAATAAATAATATCTAAATAGTTATATATAAATTATTAGTAAAAGTTTATAAATCTAAGAAATACTTAAATATTCTAATAGTCCTTAGGCTTTAGCTACTTTTTAATTATTTAGACCTATATTAGGTCTATAACTACCCTATAGAAAGTTATAATAAAGTTAAAAAACTTTACTAACTTTATAGAGAAGATATACTTTAAGACTTTATAATAGAGTTCTTAATTATATAATCTCTTAAGGACTTTATAAATATATTATTTATAATCCTCCTTCTCTTTAGAGTATATAAGAATATTATTTAAATAAATAATATATATTTTATTTAATAGACTACCTAAGACTCTATAAATATATAACTAAAACGTAATAAATATATTTATAAGACTAAATAGTATTACTAGATATTTAAAATAGTTATAGTATATTTTAAATACTATCTTTTACTTATTACTCTTCTTAATATATAATTAATAATATACTTTATAGAGATTAAGTTTTATAAAGATCTTAATTTTAGATAGCTAGTCTAGTATCTCGCTTATAAGGGATATAGGGTAATAATTTTTAATTATTACCTTATTTAAACCTCTATAATTAATATATAATTAAAGTATACTATTAGCTTTAGGTATAAAAAGTATTAAGGCCTCTATTAAAGACTTATTAGACTAAATCTACTTCTTTTTTAGAGAGTTATTAAGGTATTCTCTTAAGATCTTAAGTTCTCTTTTAAAGAGATTATAAATAGATAAATTTAATAGTATTTTTTTCTTCTTAAGATTAATAATATAATTATACTTTAAGTTAGAAGTAATTTTACTAGTAAGCTTAGAACTAAAGTACTAAAGTTAATTATAAAGATATTCTAGTACCTTTATAACCTCCTTAAAGTTAATTTCTTTATTAAAATTATTATAGGAAGTATTTAGATAGTTCTTAAACTTCTATTACCCCTTTTAATAGAGAGCTACGACCCTTTATAGAGAGATATTTATTACTAATATTATAACTTAGGAGACTATAGTCTTAAATAGTTATACTAGTTTAGGATATTACTTTATATAGTAAATAAAATAATTATAGAGTTATAGGGTCTAGTTTTTTAACTAAAATAGACTCTATTTATTTTAGTATTAATTATTCTAAGATTTATTACCCTTTAGGATTTATATTTTACTAATAGATATTCGTAGATATTCTATAACCTCTACTATATTAGAAAATTAGAGTTAATACTTTTCTTTACTTATAAGTAATTAAGTATAAAAGCTCCCTAGATATAATATATATACTTTCTCCCTAGGTTATAGCTATTATATTAAGTTATTAGATATTATCTTAACTTCGATATACTTAGTCGCTATACTTCTATCCTACTACTTAAAAGATTTCTTTTAGTAATCTACTTAAGGGTCTACTTTATATAGCTATAGCTAGTTAAGGATAAGATTATAGCTATTTATAGGGGTAGTCTAGAATATCTAAGAATCTATTATTCTTATTATACCCTAAGAATCCTATATTATTATTATAATAATATATAGCTTTTCTAGATATAATAGTATACTAAAGACTTAATATATTTATAGCTTTATATATAATAATATCTTAAGAAGGTTCTACTATAGTATAAGATTCTCCTTAATAATATTTAAGTCTAATCTTATATTAAAAAGGTTTTAGGTCTATATCGAAATATCTATAAAAAGATATATCCTTATATTATTAGTAATTTATAAGAATTTACTATTAGTATTTAGTCCTAGTAATATTATAGTAATATTAGTAACTAGGGCTTATCTTTTTTTAAGGACGAGTTAGCTTTTTCTTCTTAAGTTTTATCTAACCTATTATTACCTTTAGAGCGATACTTCTAATAGTTCTTCTTTTAGTTAGTCTTTAATTAGAATATTAACGCTATACTCTTAGAGTATAATAGAGTTCTTAATAGAGACTATTTAGTATTACTCTACTAAGAGGGCTTCTAATTCTATTTTTTCTAGCTAGAATTACTTAAAGTTACTAAAGACGTAGTATACTTCCTACTTATAGTTAAATTAGGGCTAGAAGCCTTTAGGAGAGTAGCTAGTATAAAGATAAAATATACTACTATTTCTATATTCTATAAGATATATTTAAACTATATCTAAATATATATATTCTTTAATTAGCTACCCCTTTATATCTTATAGTATAAAAGTTCTAGATACTTACTTTATACTATAGATATCTTTAGTATATTAGGGCTTATATTAGTTTTAAGTAGTACTTTATTAGCTAAGAGTACGTATTATATAGTTTATTAAAGATAGAATTATTATTATTAAATAGATTTATTTTATTTTTTAGATCGAAATAGAGCTTATCTATAAACTCTTCGTTCTACTAGTAGTAAGATAGATAGACCTCTATTACTAAATACTTAAAATTCTTAATAAAGTTATTAACTTTATTAAATATATTTATACGTAGTTAGTAGAATTTAACTTTTATCTTCTTCTTTATATAGAAATCTTTATAGTAGTTTTTAATATATTCTAATAGGTTATATAGTTACGACTCTTTATATTATAATAATATTAACTTTTTATAAGTTCTTCTTATAAATTCTTATAATCTTATAAGGTAAAATTAAGTTTATTCTTTCTTTCTAGGATATATACTAGATCTTATAATTAGATCTACCTAGTCTTCTAATTTCTATAACTTAAGCTACCTACTTATAACCTAGTACTTTATATAGCTTTTAATCTATTTATAAATTATATCTTACTAGTTAGTTATAACTAATAATTATATTAATATCTCTAATTTTTATAATATTAAATCTACGATAGTCTTTAATATTTACTATCTCTAAGATTACTTCTTATATTTTAAGATAAATTATACCTTCTTTATATTCTATAGATAATCTATCTCTAAGTTCTACTCGTATAGGTTTTATCTTAGTTTAATAGAAAATTCTATATTTCTTTACTATTTATAATAATAGAAGTATAAATTCTACTCTATTATTTATAATAGCTTAGACTTTCTATTCGTAAATCTATACGTCTACTTCTAGCCTAGCTAGTTATTAGATACTATTTTATATAATTTATAGAGTTATCTTTTAGATACTTTTATTAATATAACTCTTATATAGTTAATAATAACTTAGTTTTTTAACCCGTTATTATAGATAATCTAATTCTTAGAATTATTATCTAGTTCTTAAATCTTATTCTAGTATTTTCTAGACTTATATTAAAATACGGGATATTATTTATTAGATCTAGATTCTCCCTTTAGCTAGAAGAGTAAGCTATTAGCTCGTTTCTAACCTAGGTCTATCGCCTTCCTAGCTTTAATAGGTAGTTTCTAGTTTAGTACTTCTTATAATCCTTCTTCTTAACTTTTCCCTAATAATAGTATATCTTTTTTCCTAATTACTACTTTTTCTTTATTATTTTAAGTATTATAGTATTCTTATTATATATCTAAAGCTCGTAGCTATCTCTTAATCTCTAAATTATTAGAGCTATTCTAGTTTTATAACTAATAGCTATACCTTTTATACTTTTTTATAAGATATTCTTATCTTTATAGATTTAAATAGAAGATATCTTCTTCTCTTTTAGCTATAAACTCTCTTTATACTAGGTATAAGATATATAATCTATTATAGTATATTTAATATATTACTTCGTAGTTAGATTTCTAATACGTAATCCTATAGTTAGTATCTTATTTATACTTTTTACTATCTACTTTAATTAGTTCTTATAGCTATTATTCTATAGTATATTTTATTAGAAAATACTTCTTATATTTATTATTATAGTAACTATTCTATTCTAGCTATTCTTACTTTTCGTATACTATAATCTAATTTTATAGTTATATATATAGTATTTAGTTATTAGATATTCTTTATTAAGAAGATATATATATAGATAATCTTCTAGAAAAATTATTATATCCTTTTTTTATTATATATAGTATTTATATTACTCTATATAATAAGTCTATAGTAAGGTATTATAATCTTAATTCTTATAATTCTATATTATCTTATAGTCCTCTAGTCTTTAAAGCTTTAAGACTTATTCTATTATTATTTAACCTTAGTCGCTAGTAACGTAGACTAGCTCTTTTATTTTAGTATAGTATTTAGTAATATATTAACTACTACTATACCTTTAGTATTTATTATATACTAATTATTAGAAAACTATTTCCGTACTAATCTTCTCTAACTTATTAAATTTTAGTTCTTTAATCTCGAGCTTTAAATCTTCTTATTAATAAGGAATTTCCTTATTTATATCTTCTATTATATTAAACTATTCTTCTAGAAATAATCCTTAGTTATCTACTTTTTAGTAGATACTTTTAATTATATTAATATATTTAGTATCTTCCTAGCTACCTATATTTCTTTTTTTATTATTATATTTCTTAGTAAAATATACCTATATTTCGTAGTATAGATATACTTTCTCTTCTTAGTATTATTTTATTTCGTCTACCGGAATCTTCTATAGCTTTCTATCCTACTTATATTTTTTATTCTTTAGATATTTCTTTTCTTAGACTATATTAATATTTATTTTATTATAACTCCTATAAAACCCGTACTTAAAAGTTAATTACTTCTTTTTATAGACTCTAACTAGTTCTATAGTATCTTATCTTTTAAGTACTTATTTATATAGTTAGTTATTAATATAGATTATTATCTTAATTAATTCTATTAGGTCGTTTAGTTTTTTAAGTCTAAATAGCTTATTCTTAACTATTTTCTTAAGTCTATTATAGTACGTAACTATAAGAGGAGTATTATCCTAATTAATCTTATACTATAGTTATTTAAATTCGATAGTATAGGCTCCTACTAACTTTATTTATTTTAGCCTCTAGATCTTATACTTTACTTACTAGATCTTATTAATATCTTTAAAGACTATATATATTTATTTCTTAAAGAAGTTCTAGTCTATAAATACTACTTTTATTTTATTATATTATTTTATTAGAGTTTTTTTATTAGTTATATAATTATCGACTAAGGGTTATATCTATACTACTATCTTCTCTATTATATATATATCTACTATAAGGATCCTATTCTAATTATTAGTAAATATAGTAGAGTTAAACTAATAGTATAGGTCTATCTATATAAGGAATAGCTTTAGACCTTCCTTATTACTATTATATCTCTTAGGTATCTTAACCTTTACTTTATTATTAAGTTCTATTCTTACCTACTATAGTACTCCTTATAGTAATACTATAACTTATTATATTTCTACTATCTAAGCTATCTATTACTAGATAAGAGTAGCTAGATTTATTATCGAAGCTTTTATTATACTTTCTTTAGAAGTATTACGTAAGCTAGATAAAGTTACTATATTTAATATAATCTAGATTTAAGATAGTTAATATATTATATATTATACGTACTTTAATATAGAATCTAGGTTAAAGCTAATAGTACGTTTATTATACTATTAGATTTAATAGATTAAGATTAAGTTAACGAATTCTATTACTAGAATAACTACTTAGAAAAAGATTTAATCTTATTTATAAGTATTAGATAAACTAAAGAGAATTAACTATAAGGAATTAAAATAAAAAGTTTAAGAGATCCTCTACTCTCTTATATCTATTCTTTCTTACCTCGCTTTACTTACTCTATTTACTAAGATATAGATTAAGTAGATTATTATTAGTTATACTCTATTTACTCTACTTACTAAGGTATAGATTAAGTAGATTATTATTACGTAATATTAGATTACTAACTAAGCCCTTATCTTAGCTTCTAACCTTCTTAGAATACCCCGTATTCTATAGTTCGTATAGGGTTATAATACTAATAGAGATACCTAAAATAGAGTCTATTACTAGTTCTAATAAAGAATACGATATAGATCTTATAATTAAAGAGTAGAAAGTTACGTAATAGATCTATAAATCTATAGGTCTTAGTAAATATAGATTCTATAAATTTATAAATCTATAGATTAGTAAATCTATAAGAATATAGAGCTATAGATCCTATAGATCTAAGGAAATTAAATTAATATATAATAACTACGAATCTCCTAGATAGTCTTCTCTCTTATAGTTAATTTAAATCTAGATTAATTCTTACCTATTAATATAATTAAATTATTATCTTTTATTCTAACTTCTTCTTTTCTATCTTAAGTATAAACCCTAAATAAGGCTAAATAATCTATTAGGCCTAGACCCCGTTTAATATCTTAACTATCTAGTAGGTAGAAATAGCTAATTATAATAGTAGGAGAAGGAACCTAATAAAGTAGAGTAGCGTAGCTACTAACTTAAGTCGAACCCTTAGAGATAGAAAGCTATTAGAAATTTAGTTCCCTAGAAGGTAGTATAACTATAGAAAATTTTAAAAGAGTTATTAAGAACTATTATATATTTAAGAAACGAGAGGACGTACTAGAGATATAGATTATAATATTAATAGAAGAATTAAAGAGATATATAAGGAAGCTATTAAAGTTAAAAAAAACTAGAAAAGTTCGATAGAATACGATCTAAACTTAAGAGATTTCTAACTAATATAGTAATCTATTTTAACCTTAATAAAGTACGACTATCTAATAAAATCTTAAAAGTATTATTTATAGTAGTATAGTTTATAGAAAGAACTATTACTTAGTTTAAAATCTATCTAAATAAATAACTATAACTTAATAAAATCTATTAGAGTAATAAAACTAGAGCTATTTTCTTAAGTTACGAGTACTTCGAGAATAAGTTATATATTATATTTAAAAATATTAACTTAGAAAGATTAGTAAAGTAAAAAATTATATATCTTAAATAGACTAAATCTACTACTATATATACGTCTAAGTTTAAATAACTCGCTATTAAGATTTAGTAGGAAGAGATAGCTCTTATATTATACTATTATAAAGGACTAAAAAATAATATTTAATATAAGATAATTTAAATAAATAGACTATAGACTATATAAAAAATAGTTAAATAAACTATTAAAATTAATAATAATCTTTACCTCTAGAACTAAGAAAAGAAAGAAAAGGTTAGATTCTATAAAAAGAAAAAAAAAGAAAAATATTATAGACTAAAGCTAATAGTCCTAAGGGCTAGTTTAGAGTCTAAGAGAGAGAAATAAAATTCTAAGAAATAAGAGCTCTATAAAAAATAAATATACTTTAAGTATAAAAAGTAAGAATATCTAGTAAAAGACTATAGGTTAGATTTAAGAAAAAAGAAATCTTAGTATATCTAATAAAGTAAAAGGAATAAAGTAGCTATAATATAGAAATATAATATTATATATTAGATAACTTATATATACGACTAGTATAAGACGTACTATAAAGCTAAATTAAATACTAGTTATTAGCTATGGAAATAATAGATAACTATAACTTAAAAGTTTTAGAAGAGAGTTTTATTCTTATTAGAAGTATAAGAAGAAGTACTTAAAAAAGACTTATCTATAAAAAAGAAAGATTCTAATAATACCCTAGATACGTTGTTATAAATAGTTAATAATAGTAATAAGTTCTTAGAACTAGAAGATAAAAATCTAGTTATAATATATAAGAATACTAGATATCTATAAATAATTTAACTATTTAAAGAAGAAATAGGACTAGTATTAAAACTCGATATAACTTATACTTAAGTCTTATAGTTTATAGAAAAAACTATAATACCTCTTATAATATAAGAAATTTATAAAGAATAGTTTAGATCTTATCTAATATATCGACTATTTAAAGACTTTAAATAATAGGTTAAATAAAACTTTATTATTATAGACCTTATATCTAACTAAGAAACTTAGAAAGAAATATAATATATTATAAAAATAGTTAATAAAGAATAACTATAGTATATAATAATCGAATAATAGATTTCTATAAGGATAACCTCTATAAAATATAATAATTAAAGATATAAGATCGATCTAGAGAATAATCTATAATATAAAATAAAATATTTAGTATATTTTAAGATTATATAAATCTTATATATATAAAAAGAATATAGACTTTATAAGAAAGTAAAATAAAAAAATAACTACTATCTAGTAAAAAACTATAATAAAAGAATTATCTAAGTAGTTATACTAGAAGTAGTATATAAATAGTAATAATTTAAGAATTAATAATAAAAAGAATATATATAAATTATACTAGAACTACTTCTACTATTAAACTATATCCTAGAAAGATTATAGTACGAATATTCGAAGAATAAATATCTAAAGTACGTCTAGACTAAGATTAATATAAAATATTAGCTAAAGAAAATAAGAATTTAAGGAATAGAAGAATAGAATTATATCTATATCTAAGAAACCTACTAAGAAAAAATAATTACTACCTTAATCGATAGTAGAGCTACTCGAAACTTTATTAATAAGAACTTTATCTAATAAAAGAAGATTTCTTAATAAAAGAAATAATACCCTAGCGTTATATATACTATTAAAGGAGAACTCTTTAATAAATCTATAATATATAAAACTAAAGGTAAGCTTAGTCTATATAATTAGAAGAAAGAAAATAAAATACTCGATATTATAGAAATATTAAAAGACTAGAATATAATTCTAAGGATATTATAGCTATAAGAAGCTAATTTATATATTTAGTAGTTAAATTAATAAGTAATATTTCTATAAGAAAAGATTAAAGTAACTAAAGAAGAAGTAAAACCTATCCTAGAACGATATAAGGAATAGGAAGTACTATTCTAAGAACCTAGGGAAAGCTTATTCTAGTATTAGTCTTAGGACTATACGATCCTATTATAAGAAGGAAAAACTCTAGGATTTAAACTAATCTATAAGTTAATAGAGAATAAAGAAGTTATTATAATAAAATATCTTAAAGAAAACCTTATAAAAAGATATATTTAATATTTAAATTTATTTATAGGATATCCGGTTCTTTTTATACCTAAGAAGGGTACTATAGAACTATAATTATATATTAATTATCGAATACTTAATAATATTATAATTAAGAACCGATATCTACTACCTCTAATATCGAAAATATAGAATTAACTAAGAAAAGCTAAATAGTTTATATAACTAGATATCCGAAACGTATACTACTAGATTAGAATTAAGAAAGATAAAGAATAGAAAATAGTCTTTAAAATAAAGAAAGGATTATATAAATACTAAGTAATACCTTTTAGACTTACTAATATATCTATAACCTTTTAAAAATAAATTAATAATATTCTATAAAACTATCTCGACTAGTTTATAATAGTATACCTTAATAATATTCTAATTTATTTTAAAACTAAAAAGAAATATAAAGAGTATATAAAGAAGGTTTTATAAACGCTTAGAAAAGTATAATTATATCTCTATCTACGAAAATATAAATTCTATATATAAGAAATAGAGTTTTTAAGATTTATTATTAGACTAGAAGAAATTAAAGTAGACTTAAAATAGATTAAAAAAATTAAGAAATAGTCTATACTATAGAACCTTAAAGAACTATAGTTATTTCTAGAATTCTATAACTTTTATTAAAAGTTAATACTATAATAGAGTATAATAATAGTACTACTTACGTAACTTATAAGGAAAGATTAACCCTTTAAATAGAAGAAAAAATACTAATAAGCTTTTAAAAAGATTAAAGAATAGTTTACTAAAGAATCTATAATTAAAATATAAAATTCTAAAGAACTATTAATTATTAAGATAGATATATTAGACTATATAATAGAAGTAGTACTACTATAAAAAGATAATAAAGATAATCTTAGACTAGTATACTACTTCTTATAAAAAATATTACTAGCTAAACTTAACTATAATATCTATAATAAGGAGTTATTAGTAATTATCGAAGTTCTAAAAGAATAGAGATCTAATCTATAAGGATTAAAATACTCTATTATAATCTATATAGATTATAAGAATCTAATAGAATTCTTAATAAATAAATCTCTAATTAGAAGATAAATATAATAGGTATAAACCCTTACGATCTATAATATTAGGATTATATATACTAAAGAATCCGAAAATAAACGAGTAAATATACTTAGTAGGAGACCTAACTATTAAGAAATAGAGAAGTCTAGTATAGTAATCCTTAAGCTATAGCTAGACGGAATAATTACTTATAACCGCCTAAAACTAGTAGAAATATAAGAAATAATACTCGAATTAAAAGGAAATAAATAGATCTAATAGATCTATATAGCTACTCCGGAAGTAATAGATAAATAAAATAAAATTTAAGAAGTAATCTAAGAAAAGGATAGAATTATCTACGTATTCTAAAAGGTCTATATACCTAAGGTAATACGAAAGAAATTCGTTAGATAGTACTATAAGATATTAGTATATAGATACTAAAAAGTAGAAAAAACTCTTAAATAATTAATAAGAATATATTATTTTCTATATATTAGATAGCTAGTTACGTAAGTCCTTTTAGAATACGTAGACTATTATAGAAATAAGTATACTAGATATATACCCTATAGAATACTATAACTAATAGAAAATATAGAAAGATTATAGAAGATTATAACTATAGACTTTATTATATAACTACTATATTTAAAGGAGCTAATAATAGAAGTATTCTATAATACTATACTAGTTATAGTAGATAAGTTTACTAAGTATATATACTTTAACCTATATATAGATAAGAGAAATATAGTAAAATAACTTACTTATATCTTATTAAGATATATATTTAGTAAATATAGAATACTAGATAAAATTATTTTAAATAGAGATATTAAGTTTATAGTAAAGTTTTAGTAGACCCTTATAGCTAAACTAGAAATAAAATATAATATATTAACCGTCTATTATTCGTAAATAGACGGACTAACGGAATAAATAAACTAAATAGTAGAATAATACCTTAGATATTATCTAAACTACTATTAGAATAATTAGATTATACTTCTATCTATAGTATAATTTATATATAATAGTTCGTAATATAGTATAATAAAGATAATACCCTTCTTTATAAACTATAGAATTAAACTAGAAATATATAAAGAACCTAGATAACTTTAATTCTATAGCTAGAATAGAGAAGAAATAGTAAAAATTATTCTATAAATATACTAATAACTTAGAAAAGATAAAGAATTCCTTTAAAATAGAATAAGTAAGTATTATAATAAGAAGTAAAAGAAAGTACCCCTTTTAAAAAAGGAGAAAAGATATAGTTACTATAAAAAAATATTAAAAGTAAGTAACCTAATAGTAAACTAGACTATACTAAAATTAGCTTTTATAAAATTAAAAAATAAGTCTTATTTATAAATTACTAATTAAGACTATCCCTATAAATAAAAATCTATTCTATATTCTATATTAGCTTACTAGAAAAAGTACTATAGAATACTAGACTAGTAGTATATAAAGTAGATATATATAAAGAAGACCTTAAAGAATAAAAAGTAGAAGAAATCCTAGATAATAACGTTAGAAACGGAAAAAACTACTATCTAATCTAATAGTAAGGGATAGACGAGGACGGGAAACTATAGAAATAAATCTAGAAATCTAAAAATAATCTTAATTATTCTAAGAAGCTTATAGAGTACTAAAACTATAATTCTAAAGGAAACCTAGAGATAAGGTAAGTTTATCTTATAGTAAGTTAAAAAAACTAGTACTATCTATAGTATAGTAAAAGGTATTTAATAAATTAGGAGGAATAATACTATCTACGACGTTATAAGCGTCGTCTAGAGCGACTAGAGAGGCCTTTAAATCCTTCTACTATTCTAGTCGACGAAGCTTTATCTCCTTAGTATTAAGTTTAGCCTTAAGAGTACGAGATTATCTAGCTATCTTTTTATTAAGAAATTCTTTCTATTTCTTTAACTACTAAACCTTTATCTATATATTAGATAATTCTTAACTAAATTTAGCTATATAATAAAGTAGTTCCTTATAATATTCTTTAGTCTCTTATAACTAAGCTTAAAGTTTCTCTTATAAATAGTTAATAGATTACCCTAATATATATAAGTCTATATACGTAAGTTATAATTAAAAATAGATATTTAGTTATAGAAATTCTAAAGGACTAATAAGAATTTCGTATATTTATACGAATATAAGTCTTATAATATTTATTCTTACTTAGAGAAATAATATAAAATATCTTTAGCCTACTATACCGAGGGTAAGGAAATATCTTAGAACTATTATAACTAATATAGTTAGTAAGTATAAAATATTCTTTAGTTTTATAAAAAATTATAAAGGAAGAAAGGTATAACTTAGAAAGATTCTAAGCTAATACTAATATAGCCGAGTACCGGACCTAGAATAACCTCTAAGTTAAAGGTTTAGAGAGAGAAGATAGTATTACGAATTATATACGAACTATAGAATAATAGCTAATAGAGATACCTAAAATAGAGTCTATTATTAATTTTAATAAAGAATACGATATAGACCTTATAATTAAAGAGTAGAAAGTTATATAATAGATTTATAGATCTATAGGCCTTAGTAAATATAGATTTTATAGATTTATAAATCTATAGATTAATAAATCTATAAGAATATAGAGCTATAGATTCTATAGATCTAAGAAAACTAAATTAATATATAATAACTACGAATCTCCTAGATAGTCTTCTCTCTTATAGTTAATTCGAATCTAGATTAATCCTTATCTATTAATATAATTAAACTATTATCTCTTATTCTAACTTCTTCTTTCCTATCTTAAGTATAAACTCTAAACGAGGCTAAATAACCTATTAGGCCCGGACTCTATTTAATAATATAGCTTATATAAAAGTCTATATAATATATACTAATACCTTTATAACTTTTAATATAGAAGAGTACGCCCTTTTAGAGATTCTAGTCTAGGAAGTTTATAAAAAAGATATCTTCGATACTCTAGTTAATATCTAGCTACTTTAGGCTAGCTAGTATTTAATTAAGAAGATAATTAACTACGTATTTATAAAATATAAGGTATATAATAAGATCTCTAAGACTAATACTAGTAATAAGACCTCTTAATATTCTAGTAGTAATAATAAAGTTTCTAGTAATATCTTTTTAGTACTATAGGATATCTTTATTATAGTTAAGATATTAATAGTAAGTTCCCTTTTAAATTTAGTTCTTATCTAAGACTAATATATCTTAAATAAAGATTATTAAGTAGTTTAAAAAAATTAGGTCTAATATAAATACTATAATTAGAATTATATAGTATTACTATAACTAAAGTTTATTTAAGATTAAGATACTAGTTAATATAAAGCTTTTTAGTAATAAGAAAGTTTTAGTTAAAGAGAATAAAAGTCTAATATACTATCTACGCTATTATAATAAGACTAAAAGAACGAAGTAATATTATTAATATCTAATATATTCTTTAGAATAGACTTATAATTTAGTCTAGCCCTTCTTCTCTATTATATAGTAGTTTTTTCTATATAATAGCTTTCTAGAATAATTTAGTTATATTCCGACGTATATCTTAAATAGCTTCTATAAATTAGAAATATTATTATAGTTTCTAACTAAAGTTATTTTTTTCTATATTCTTTACTTTAAATAATCTTTCTTTATATACTAGAGTAGTACTTTAGTCTAAAAAATTATATAATTATCTTAGTACTTACTTATATATAAGTTTAGGAACTACTATTTATATTAGAGTTTACTAATAAGATTCTTTACTATTTAGCCCCCTCTATTCTTTATAATCTTCTTAGGCGGGCGTTCTTATAGACTTTTAAAAATACTTACTTTTCTATATTTATTTTTAATACTTTCTAGAACTAATATTTTTAGATAATACTTCTATTTTTATAATTTTAATATAAAAAACTTATTTATAAGTTTAATCTAATAGCTTCTCTTCTATATTCTTAGAAATTTAGTTATAATATTACTTAAAAAATTATAAACTATACTTCTCCTTCTATATCTATTTCTATCCTTAAGATATTAAAATATATATAGTATTTCTACTTCCCTTCTAAAGTAGGTAAAGAGGGTTTTATTCTTATTCCTTAATAAGATAAAGGCTTTTTTCTATTAGACTAATACTATAGTATCTTCTAAATTAGAAGCTAACTTTTAAGTTATTATAATATAGTCTCTCTACTTAACTTTATAATAAATTACTCTATCTTAACCTCTTCTCTAAAATTTCTTACTTATAATATTTTCTACTTTCTATTCTTCTTCCCCTTTAACTTTAATAGAGGGGGGTTACTAGTTATTACTAATTTAACTAGGAAGAGGATTTTATAGAGTAAGATAGAGTTTATTAATATAGAATATTAGATATATATCTAGAGGGGTATTTAGTTCTATATTAATAGAGGAGATTATATATATTACTTAGAACTTTATATTCTTTTAATTAGGTTTCTTATTAAATTAGGAGTTAAATAATTATATATTATACTATAACTATATCTTATCTTTTATATAGAGTATAGGTACTTCTTATCTTCTTTTATTAGTCTAAAACTTTTATTTTTACTAAGTTATTACTATACTTAATTATATCTACTTAAATATTTCGTAGAATTTTTTAACTATACTTTCTACTATTTACTTTAAGAAAAGGGAGGTATAGTATTAGTCTAGAATATTTACTTTAGTATTTTATTAAATAAAGTCTATATTATAACTATACTATAAAAAGAAGGGGCTTACTTTAATTAAAGCTATATTTTTATTTTTAATAGTTATTTAAGCTATAGAATATAGATTTATTTAATTACTTTAATCCTAGTTTATAAATTAATAGAGGTAAATTTCTATTATATTATTTATATACTTTATTAAGCTATCTATCTTAGAGTAGAATACTATAAAGAGATAGTAAATAATATTTAGTTTATTATAAAGGTATATTTAAAAGTCTTTTATAAATTAACTATCTTAATCTAATACTATTATATTCGAAAGCTAGTAGTAGATAACTACGTCTCTAATAAAGACTTTTACTATAATCTCTACTCTAATATTTAGTAGGAGAATAAGAATAATATCTTTATTAAACTAGTTTATAACTACTATAAGATTATAGTACCTATTACTCTCTAGAAGGTTTATAATAAAATCTATTAAAATCTTCTTCTAAATATAATCTAATAGAGGGAGAAGATATAATAGTCCTATCTTTAATTCTCTCTATAGTTTAGTTCTTTTATAAATATTATAGTTCTAGATATAGATCTAGATAGTAATAAATATTCTAGACTAGAAGAAATCTCGAACTAGAATCTAATAAGTAGATTCTTATCTAGAATATTCTATAACTAATCTATTATATACTATAGATATTAGGTAGATATATAAGAGTTTAGAGTTAAAGATCTACTTCTACTTTTAAAAGATTATCTAATTCTTCTTATCTAGACTATACTTACTTAAGGAGATCTTTAAACCTAGGTAGAAGAGAAATTTTTAAGAACTAGTATAGATTATTATTCGAATCTTCTAATAGATAGTATCTTCTTTAACTATAAGGTTCTATAATACTTCTAGGTCTATAAAAAGTAAGAATAGTAAAAAGATAAAAATATCTTCTCCTCCTAGAAGTCTTACGGGGAGAACTCTAATAGCTAGAACTAATAATACTTTTAAATATTCTAATTCTATAAATTATAGTAGCTAAAAGTACTATAACTTTATTCTTTTATTTAAATTATTCTATAGAGTATTTTATTCTCTACGGGATAAGATATCTACTTTAGTATTAGTACTTTCTAGATAATACTCTAGGGTTATATTAATCTAACTTAAAATATCTAACTAATAAATATATCTTTTATTAAGTTATTTAGTTATAGTAAAGTACTTTAGATTTTTATAATTTATTATTACTTTAATATAGGGTATTATCTAGAGTTCGCTATTCTATTCCTCTATATATTTAATAATAGCGAGTAATTCTTTATTATAAATAGTATAGTTACTCTTTATTAATAAGTTTTTTATTAAAAAGTAAACTACTATTTTTATAACTTCGTTAGTTCTAATCTAAAATAGTATTCTATCTATAGTCTATTTTAAGACGTCTACTTCTAAGATAGTTTCTAATTCTAGGTTAAAGTAGACTAGTATAGATTTTATAATAAATATACTCTTTAGAATTTTAAAAGTTTTTTATTATTCTTTTCTCTATATAAACTTTATATTCTTATCTATTAATTTAATAAGTAAAGCTATAATTTTAAAAAAGTTTTTAATAAACTAATAATAAAAGTTAGTAAATCTAATAAAACTCTAAATACTCTTAATAAATATTAGAAGGACCTACTCTTAAATAACTTTAATCTTTTCTAAGTCTATACTAATTCTCTTCTTTACCTTAATAATATATCTAAAGTACTAGATCTTCTTTATACTAAATTTACTTTTCTTAATATTTAAATATAGGCCCGTAGCTTCTAGCTTCTTAATTACTTCTTAGACTTTAGTTTTATAGTCCTTCTTACTTCTAAAGAAGTAAATAAAAATATTATTAATAAATATAAAATAAAAATTATTAATAAATTTATAAAGTATAAAGTTAATATACCTTTAAAAAGTACTAGATATATTTACTAATCTAAACGAAGTAATTAATTATTTATATAACTCGAAGTATATATAGAAAATAGTCTTTTACTTATTTCTCTTAGTAATTTAGATTTTATAAAAGGCCTAGATAATATCTAGTTTAGTATACTATTTAGTCTTTTTAATCTATTTAAGGGTTTCTTTAATAAGAGAAAGTAAATAGTAGTTCTTTTATATTATTATATTTAGTACTTAATAGTCTATATAAAATTAGAGGTCTTTTTCTAATTTTCTTATAAAGAGTATAGGAGTAATTATACTAGATCTACTTATATAAATAAATTCTTTATTAAGATAAAAGATTAATTCTTTTTATAGAATAAAAAGTTCCTCTTTTAATATATTATATAGTAGTCTTTATAGAACTTCTAATATCTTTTTATTCTTTTTAATTAATTTAATTATATAGTCTATACTACTTCTTTAATATAATAGTAATTTATTTACTTCTTTCTATAGAAAGACCCTATATAAGTTCTTTATAGAGAAAGAAAAAAGTTCTTTTAAATTTAACTTTTTCTTTAGAATAAGGACTTTCTAAATATTTACTATTAAGACTATAAAAGTATATAGTTATAAGCAGCCGAGCGCTATATATTATATAATTATTCTATTTATATAATAATTTATACTAATTTACTATAACTATATACTAGCTATAACTATACCCTAGCTTATAATAACTATATAGTAACTTATAGTAATTTCTCTAGTTATCTAACCTAGTATAACTCGTATATAAGACCCTCTACTCGCGCTCTAGCTAGATAGTTAGACTACTTAATATATTTATTCTATACCTCTACCTACTTATAGTTATAAATCTAGCCTAATCTATCTATATTATACGATCTATTTTATCCTTCTCTATATAATAAAATAATAACCTCGTTACCTACTATATCTAAAGCTAGTTTAGCTACTATTCTCTAAGGTCTATATAATTAGGACCTATAGATCTATACTATATAGAGGCTAGCTAAGGTAGCTAATATATAGAACTATATCGATCCTAAAGCTAAAGCTTCTATAGAGCTAAATAAGCCCGAACGCCCTATTAATTCTATACTACCTATTAACGAGGATAGGTTACTAGTAACTAAACCTAGCTTAATAGCTCTTACTTAATATAATAAGGACCTAAGTATCTACTATATAGAACTAAAAGAATACCGTAGAACTAAAGATAAGCTCGGCTAAATTAAAGTCTATATAGCTAATATACTAGCTAAAGACCTTATCTTCTAGATTAAGGATTAGAAATTACTATATAATTAGCTTAAGATTCTAAAATAGCTATTCGCTCTATTATTAGCTAATTAAGAATATAAGATTTAGAAGATATATAACTTAGCTAAAGTACTATATACGCGTAGAGAGAATCTCGAAAAATAGAGTATAACCTTTCTAATAGTCTATAATTAAGCTATATAGCTTAATCTACTAGAGATATTAGATTATCGGCTATATAAGAATCTAATATAAGCTATTAAATAGATTAATTTAGACTATATAGTTATTATAGTTATTATAGTATTTAATATAGAAGCTAGCTCGAATAGTTTAATTAACCCTATACTATCTAATCTACTAGCTAGCTATCTACGCTATTACCGAATAACGTAGATAATAAAGCTAAATATTAGTAATAGTACGTTTATAGCTATACTAAATTAAGAATAATTTCTATATAATAAGAAGAGATAATAAAATAATAAGTTATTAAAGCTATTAAAGCTATACCTATACGGAGACCTATACTACTAGGGATAATACTAGTATATTAATACCTTACTATATAAGAGAGAATTTATAGAGGACCCTAAAAAGGTTAAAAAAATAGTTAATTTCGAAGCTAAGAATAAGAAGAGTATTTTAATTAAAATACACGAGAGGAATCGACGCTATAAATAATAAAAGTAGACTAGCTAGGATAGTAATATAGCTAATATAATAGAAATTAATACTAGTAATAATTTACTATAGTATAAATATAAAGCCTATACTATATTCTTAGTAGCGTATAATATCTTAATAGCTAATAATATCTACCTACTTCTCTATTCCTAGATATTAGACCTAAGTATAGATATTTATATCTATAATAATCCTACTAAGTTCTAATAGAAAGCCCCGGCTTCGTCTAATAATATCGTTCTAGCCGAAGGCTTAGAGATAGCTATTTAGGCCTAGGAAAACGTATAGATAACCCTATTAATACCTAAAGGTCCGAAAAAGATAATACTTAAATAAGTAGTCCTAATCCCTAGCTTCTTTACTAGCCTAGTATTACTATTATAGCTATCCTTATTAAATATCTATTTTAACTTAGGAAGAAATATTCTATATCGATTAGGAACTTAACCTTAGAATATCGCGAAGCTTACTAGGGTCGGCGGATACTAGCTCGTAGTCTATCGTACTAAGCTACTATAATCTACTTAGTATATAGTATTTATTACTAATTAGCGTCGACTATAGATCTTAGCTCTATTACTTTAATCTAGATTACTAAGTAAGCTATAACTTTACCTACTTATAGATTATTTAAATAGTAACGTAATTAATTAGTTAGCTAGTAATATTTTAGACCTCTATATAGGTAATAGTATAATAGCTTCTAAAATAATTTACTATAAAGAGTACCTATAAAATAAAGCCTATTAGATTATCTCGTATCGATTTAACTATAAATTAGATATTAGCCGACTATTCGAAACTATAGCTATTAATCTAATTAAACTCGATATACTAGTCTATAATAGCTATTAATATATATTCTATATATTCGATCTATTCTTAAAACTATATACGGTCTATATAATAGCTAAGTATAATAAGTCTACTCTTTAGATAATATTTAGATAGCTAGATAGAGTAATTAAACGAGAATTTAATATAACTATTACCTTTCTAATAACTAATAATAAGTAAGGCTATAGTCTATTAGACGATTTAGTACGAGTCTACTATTTATAGAAAGGAATTAAACTATAGATATAAGTACTATATATTATCGAATAAAATAACTTAGTCAAACGCTTAGGTAGAAGTCTAATTAAGAGAAGCTACTTAATAAAGGTTATAGCTAATCTCCTACTAGCTTTTAGTCCTAAGATTTATAAAATAGTAGTCTATCTACTTAACTAAATACCTATACGATTATTAAATTAAAAGATACTATTTAAAATTATATATTAGAAAAAGTTATTACTAGTTTATTTATATATTTATAACTATAGAGCCTATATACTATATAAATAGATATCTAGAGGTAATAAGCTTAGCCTACGAGCGTTAATAGAATATCTTATTAGATACGATTTATTAAATATCTATAAAATCTAAATACTAAAGATAAGAAGTAAAGCTTATAGTAGTAAGGTAATTCGTATAAGAGATATTATATTTTAAGAGGATCTATTTTATTAGTCTTAAAACGATTTAGATCCCCTCCTTTAAGACTCCGAACTAGAGTAATTCGCTTATAAATATTACTTACCTATACTAAGTAGCGAAGATACTTTTTTAGAAGTCTTATTAGAAGACGAATATATATCTTCTATAGAAGCTATAAAACCTACTACCTAAGCTTCTACTTAGACTACTATTTATACTACTACTTAAGCTACTACTTAGAAATCTATATCGAATTAGCTTCTAATACCGAATCTATTAGTTTTAGAAATAGCTTTATCTAAGCTACTATTATAGCTATTAAATCGACCTTTAAAGTATAAGTATAAAACTAAGCCTAATTCGAATTATATAGAGTATTAAGAACTAATAGATACTAACCTTCGTTAATATTATATCCTATTTAAAGGATTAACTAGAGTAGTAAAAAAAAAGCCTATATAGAAGAACTCTAACTTTTTCGTTAATATTTACTAGTTAGTCTATATAGCTACCTTAGTAATAATATTAAAAATACGATTTAAATATACGGAGCTACTAGTAGAACTAAAATACTATAAGGACGTAATAAAGCTACTATCTCCCTATAAGAAAGACTTCCTATAAACTATATAATAAGAATTAGTAATAATTAAACGTAAAGAAATCTATAAGTAAATAATCTAGAACGAATATAATACTTAGTATACTTAAGATAATAAGGTTCTTCTATTAATATAGGTATATAAATATAAACTCGATAATTAAGACTACCTATTAAAATATAAGGCTTAGATCTATATACGTAGTAATCTATAAATAATAGTAGAAGATATCTATACTACTATACTAGCTATTCGAATATTTCGAGCTCTAGTAGCTATTACCGTCTACTTTAATATAGAAATCTATTAATATAATACTATTAATACGTTTACTAATACTAAGCTATTAATATTAGTCTACTATTATTAGCTAGAAGGATTCTCTAATTCTAATTATCTATAGAAACTACGCCGAGCGCTCTATAATTTAAAGATATTTCTATTACTCTAGTATAAAGAGCTTACTAAAATACTTATAGAGCTAGGCCTTATATCTATTAAGAACGCTCCCTACTTATAGAAAAATAAGAAGCTACTAGTCTTCTTCTTTATTAATAATATCGTTATTCTTAGTATATTAGTATATATAGCTACCCTATACGAATTCGAGTATAAGCTATTATAATAATATAAAATTAGATCTTTAAGAGAACTATAGATATTTTATAGTATTTAAACTATTAAAGATTATAATAACGGCTTAATCTAGCTATTATAGAGCTTATATATTAAGAAGTTCGCTTAGAAGTATCCTTTATTAAAACTATATTCGAAGCTACCTACTATACTACTACCGCTCGAGGAACTAATACCCTTAAAGAACGAAATAATAGATTTAGTTAAATAACGATATATATAGCTAGTTAGATCTATCGACTATATAGTAGAAGCTACTTAACTAGATATCTTAAAAGTTTACTTAAAATTAGCTAAATTTCTTACGAATCCTTTATAACGGTACCTAGATACTACCTATTAAACGATTACCTATCTACTAGGTATAAAGAATCGAGTAATATACTATAATATATTAATATCTATTAAATTAGTATATATTACTAATAAACTTATATTTAAATTAATACCCGACTTTTATAGAGTATTAGACGCCTCCTTCGCCGATTATAAGACTACTCGGAAGAGCTTATAAGGATATATATTCTTTCTATTTAGTAGACCTATTAATTAGAAGGCTATATTATAATAATATATTATAAAATTAACGACTAAGATAGAACTAATAGCTATCTCGTTAGCTAGTACTAAGCTAATATAGTAGTAGAGAGTATTCGAATATATTAGATTCGATCTAGATTATAAATAATTATTATACTATAATAACTAGTAAATAATTTAGCTACTTATTTTATCTACCCTATAGCTTAAGACTATAGTACGGTACGTCGATATCTATTACTACTAGCTTTATTAGGAAGTATTATTAGGTAATATTAATATCTTATATATCTTATTAAATAGTTAGCTAGCTAACGACCTTATTAAATTACTACCTAGGTAAAAATATAAGAATTAGGTATTACTCCTAAACTTTAAGGATTTTTCTATTATATAGACCTCTTAGCTAACTATATAGGCCTCTTAGTTAACTATATAGACTTCTTAGCCAACTATATAAACTTCTTAGTCAACTATATAGACTATTTAACTAATAAACTAGTATACTAATTCTATATTAGTATACTATATAAAGTAAAAATTAAGGACCTTATACCTTTAGAGATATCTAATTATATAAGAAACCTATATATATTACGACGGTAGTAGCTATTTATCTAGTACTATACTAATATAGAGACTAGTTCTCGACCTATAATATAGCTTCTTACGCTTATAAGAAGAAGGGGATCTATTAACTAATAATAAGCTTTAAAAATAAAACTTTAAAATTAATAAAATAAAAACTTTAAAACCTATAAATAAACTTTAGCTTCGAATCTACGTTCGAACCTAAGGGGGGTATATAAGTAGCCGAGCGCTATATATTATATAATTATTCTATTTATATAATAATTTATACTAATTTACTATAACTATATACTAGCTATAACTATACTTTAACTTATAGTAACTATATAGTAACTTATAGTAATTCCTCTAGTTATCTAATCTAGCGTAACTCGTATATAAGGCCCTCTACTTATACCCTAGCTAGATAGTTAGACTACTTAATATATTTATTCTATACCTCTACCCGCTTATAATAGTATATTACTTTTTCTCTTAGACCTTTATACTAGAGTTATAAAGATTAGTACTTTTATAATTTAGAGCTTTATAACTAGCTTCTTTTTTTTTCTTATTTTAGCTCTAGTTAAGTATAAGTAGATAGATTTCTTTATAGAAGCTAGAGTTATACTATTTTTATTAATCTATAGTCTTTCTAAAATTATATTATACTTATTATATTTATTAGATATATATAACTATACCTCTTTAATATATTCTTTAATATTAATCTCTAACTATACTACTCTCTATATATATAATCTTTTTCTATTTATCCTTATAATAGATTAGCTTCTAGGTAATTTTATATTCTTTAAATTACTTTTCTAAGTAAAAAATAAGAATATAAATCTAAATATAAAATAACTAAAGTTAATTATAATAGATATAAATATAACTTTATTTATAAGTAAATATACTATAATTAAACTACTATCTAGCTACTTTCTTTAGAATTCTATAAAATTCTTAACTATTCTTCCTAATTTTAAAGTTTTTAACTTCTTCTCTTAGTAGTAATTTTAACTAAGAGACTCTAGTTTTCTAAATCCTCTTCTTCTAAAGATTTATCTTCTACTTTAAGAGACCTAGGTAACTCGTATCTAATTTTAGTAAAGACTAAAAAGAATATTAAAGTAAGCTAGTATCTTTTTAAAATATAATTACTTTTCCTATAATAAAAGTATTTTTCTTTTTTTTCTTTTTATTTTATTTCTTGTTTAGAGACCTAGCGTACCTTTTTTTTCTTCTAATTCTCTTTTAGATTTATTAGTTTTACTTAGCTAAGATATAAGTATATAAACTTCTAGTTTATTATATCTTTATATTAGTAGAAGGAATAAATAGATTAGAAAATTTTACTTTTAAAGATATTTTTCTTAATTCTAGCTACTTAGTCTATAAGTTAGTTAATAGTCTAGTCCTAAGGTATTTTTTACTATAATTATATAATTATAGAGGTCCGGTTATAGAATACGTAGATAGGTACTCTTTAAACTACTATAGTTATTTACTTCTTTAGTATTATTTACTAGGTATATAAACTTAGTATTAAAGATATATAGTAATATCTACTTCTATTAGAATATCTAGAGCTTATTTTAGATACTTTTATTAATAAGGGGGTTAAAGAATTAGTTATTTAGAAACTTCTAGAATATTTTTAAAGTACTATAAGGATTCTTATCTATTTATAATATACCTATATTTAAGATAATACCCTTTAATCTACTAAAAATATATCCTACTTTATAATCTTCTTTAAGATTATTATTTTATAGTTTATAGTTTATCTATATTTTAACCTACTACTAGTCCTATTAAGTTTTTTTAAAGTAATTAAGATCTAAAATCTTAGTTTTTTATCTTATTTATATAACTATCTAAAACGGTATAATAGAAGTTATTAGAAAGAAAAAGAAGAATATTTTTAATAAAGAGGGGTATATAGGTCTAGTAATAGTAGTACTAAAGAATATAGTAGAGACGAAGGTATAAGTTACTTTAAGAATATTTATATACTTACTTATATCTTTTATTATTATAAGAATCCTTTAAATAATAGTATTAAAGAATTACTTTATACTAGACTAGTTCGCCTATTTACTTTTTATTATAACTTTTACTAAGTATATTTTAACTTAAATCTTCTCTTCTATAAAGTATCTTTCTTATAGGTACTCTATTAGAGTTTACTTAATCTAAGTATTATTATATTCTTTATTTTACTAAGTCTAGACTATATTAATAAATCTTAGTACTAGGATACTATTCTAGTCTATTACTATAGAGGATCTTATATTTATTATATTACTTAATTATAGTATAGAGATATATTTATAGTTATTCGTCGTAGCGTCGTATAGATTATACGACGGGGTACTATTTTTTATCTAATATTTATAGATCTCGCGATTTAATAGAGTTAGTAGAGGGATTAATTAATTTAATATAAGAGATAGAATTCTAAAGACGTATACTAGATAGAATATAGATAAATTAATAAGAAGTTATAAGAGCTCTAGATAAGAATTTTATATAAGAGAGAATCTACTTCGTAGTAAACTACTTTAAAGAAAAGATCCGAGGTCTCTAGAATAAGAAGTTTTATCCTAGGCCTAGTCTATTATAATAATATTCTACGTTATCTTTTATATAGAATAACTAGAATAGCTTTACTACTTATTCTTCTTTCTATAGTTAAAGTAATAATTCTATTTTTTATACTCCTTTAGTATATAATTATAAAGCTTAGATATATTTTTAAAATAAGTAAACTTCTTTTTTAATTTATTAGAAAAGAATTTACTTATTATTAGCTATTTTCTTTTAGAGATAGCTAATTAGTTATTTTAGATAAGCTATACCTTTTATATAAGATACGTATAGATAGATAGATATAGAAATACTAAGGTAGTAAAAGGGTTATATTCGGATAGAGATAAGATAAATCCTTAAGGAGATATAATAGTAGGATATAAAACTATATAGGGTTTAGTATATAACTATAGCCGGCTCGATAATAATCTAGGAGTTCTCTAGTAGAAGTAGATATAATATAGCCTCTCTCTTTTCTAAGAGCTATCCTAGCTCTTATAAAAAGTTATTTATTATAATATATTTTATTAATCCTCTTACTTTCTTTATAAAAGTTTACTTAAGTATCTATACTCCTAAAAAATTCTATTTCTAAGAAAAAAATAATTTTATAGAGAAGATTCTTTAGGTATTTAGTATCTATATTATACTCTACTACCTTAATAAGGGGTTTTTATAGTCTTTCTAACTTTATAGTTCTTAATTCTAACTTTATAATATATAGTTAGTTTAATTAGAAAGTATATATAACTTAAGTATTAGTTTATTACTAGTATATATTTATAACTTTTACTTATTATTATTATAACTTATAGTCTATATATATTCCTATAGGTTCTTATACTAGTAGTAATAATATTACTACTCTCCTTATAGGCGATTTTTAATAACTTTTATTTAGTAGATACTTAGTATCTTTATATAAGAGTTATTTATTAAGTATAATTTTTATAATTACTCTATTTACTTATAATATCTTTATAAAGACTTTAAGACTAGCCCGAGCTTTATATAATTTAGTCTTAATATTTATTATAATAGTATAACCTAGTAGTACTTAATAATTACTAGCTACCGCCTATTATAACTTATAATTTTATTAAATTACTTATTTACTTATAGCTTATCTAGTAAGAGAGATTTCTATTATATTCTTATAGGTATTTATTTAAGAGGTAATAAATTATTATATATTATATCTCTTTAAATACCTTTATTTTCGTATTCTAAACTCTTATTAGTAAGTATCTAGGGTATTATTAGCTTAGATATAAAATAATCTCTTTTAGTATAAGTATAAGAAGATATATTTACTCTTAGATTTCTTTACTTTATTCCTTAATACTCTTAAGATCTTATTCCTTATTATAATTACCTCTACTAGTTAGTATAGTAATATTACTCTTTCTAAGTATATCTATACTCTTCGTATCTATCTAAAGTTATAGCTCCTTCTTATATATTATTAATATATAAATTATCTTCTTTAGTTTATATAGAAGTTTAATATAGCTAAGCTCTATTAGATTATCTTAAGTAACTAGTACTAAAAGATTAATATCTATACTATTTATAGTAGGTATAAGGCTTATTATTAAATCTATTTAGTAGTATATACTAGTCTTCTTTTCTCCTTACTAACGTAGTTCTACTAATAATTTATATAGATTAAGTTTACTTTTCGTTATTACTTTAATCTTCTTATATTTATTATTAAGTATATTTAGTATTATAATACCCGAGCTACTTATAATAATAAGGATATAGATTTTAATATACTTAAGAAGGTTTAGTAGGATATATAGTCTTATACTTTTAATATTAATATTAGTTAGAACTAGTATAAGGCTAAGTAAAAGTATCTAATTAAGAATATTAGTAGTAAAGTAGAATTATATCGGGTTCTAGCTATAGTATATAAGCTTAACTTCTAGTACTATTAGATATATTCTACTATCTTTTTAACGACTTTCTATACTAATTCCTCTAGTATAGACTAGGTAGTATTAGCTATCTAGTATCTATTAACTTTATAGCCTTTACTACTTATAAAACTTACTTTATTAAGTATAACTTCTTAACTAGTATACTCCTTAGGGCTACTAATTATAAGTATTATTAATACTATTATAGCCCTAATATTCTTAATAGGAATATTATTAGTAAAAGTATAATATTTATTATCTTTTAGAAGAGGGTATTATAAAGCTTTTCTAAGAACTTTTCGTCTAGTATATATAGCTTACTTAGATTATCTATAGACCGTATAGTACTCGATTAAGATTCCTAGTTACTAGGGTATATAAATAGAATAAATACCTATATTAAAAATCTAGCTTATTAATTCTAATACTATTATTACTAGTTAGTCTATCTATTATTATAATATATAAAAGCTAGTTTTATTAAATCCTTTAAGCTATAGCTTATTACTAAAGTAAATAATATTCTTTTCTTAACTAATTATTCTACTTATATAATATCCCTAAGTAGAGTCTTAAAAGTATCTTTTAGTTAAATCTCTTAGTCTTTTCTTTATATTAATATTACCTACGTAGTTTACCTCTTTAAGATTTTTTATACGTATTATTATCTCCTTATAGAGTTTATAATACTTCTTTAATAGCTTTCTACTTTAGATAATCTAATATTTAATTATTTAGATTTATCTAATATTTTGTAAGAATCTTATTATAATTATTAAAAGAGGTCTTAAACTTTTATATATTATTCTTATATAATTAACTTAGCTACTTTATAAGAAAGAGTTTCTTATTATATACTATCTTATATATAAGAATAGCTTCGACTTTATATTAATTATTATTATTAAGCTCTAGATATTATATAAACCTAGGTCTAAAGTTTAGACCTTTTCTTAACTTTATCTATTTCTCTAGAAGAGATATATAGAAGACGGGATATAATTAGAATATTAATAAAGATAGTTTAAGTTAATAGCTTAGCTTTTTATACTTAGTTTAAATAGTAAAGAGTCTTAAGTACTTTATATTTAGCTTCTTTAAAGAGTACTTAATCTTAATATTAATAGCCTTTAGGATTATCTTTTCGCTAATAGTAAAATACTTACTTATTCTCTTTAAGTTATACTAGTATTACTAGCTCTTCTAAATATAAATTAATATATTCTAAATATTAGAAAACTATTATATCTAACTAGTTAAAAAGTTAATAACTCTTTAATATATACTTAGGGTCTTTTTATTTATACTTTAGTTACTAGGTAGTTAATAGAGCTAATACTTATCTTTTATATTATTAAAACCCTTAGATTTAACGTCTATTACGACCTTAATAGGATATATATTATAACTTAAATAAATTTTAAAGTTATATACGTATTCTACTATTAAGAGTAGCTAATACTAGTTATTTTATTAATAGTTTAGGTATATCTATAAATACGCTTTAAGCTTCTAATTCTAATATTTAGTTTAACTATCTATTTATAGGTAGAAGGCTATACTTATTTATTATTTAATATTAAAATAAAAGTATATATCTAACTAGAATTTACTAGTAAAGATAAAGTTCTAGTTTAAAATTAGTAATAATAGAGGTTCGATCTTAGTAAATACTTTTATAAATAATATATTAGTTAATATACTTATAGTAATATTTTTTATTATAAGTAGATATTAGACTAGCTTTAAAAAGTAGTCGACGAGTATTAGTATTATATTATAGATATTATCTTAGAATTCTTAGATTCTAGTAGGTCGATAATAAAGTCTAGGAAGTAATTATACTATAACTTCTATAATAGGGAAATTAATTCTAATAATCCTTATAGCTTATATCTTTATACTTTATTTATTTAATATACTATATAGTCTTATATATATATATATTAACCTCTACTTAAAGCTTTAGCTAATAATACTTTCTTTATAGAAGTTTAATAGTCTTATCTACTCTATAATAATCCCCTAGAGAGTTATTATAATTTTTTATAAGAATAGCTTAATAAAGAGCTTTATTATTAAGAATCTATACTTTCTTTACTCTTCGAAGAACGCCTTTTAAATTTATAATCTATAAAGACGTACTCTTTTATTCTTCTTTACTCTTAAACTTTCGTATATACTATATATTCTTATAATAGACTATATTATATTCTTATACTTTTTAGATATAGTTTAATAGTAGTCTAGAGATTTTTTAATTAAAAGATAAATTATTATTTATAACTTCTAATAAAGACTTATATAATATAGAGGTAGGAAATACTTTATAATACTATAGAAATATTAAAGCTAGGTCTAAGTCTTCTAATTATTCTTTAGATTTATTATCCCTACTATAAATAGATTAAGGTTAATAGATAATATATTATTAAAAACTAATATTATACTAGGAGATTCTATAGTAGAATAGTTTATACTATTTTTAGATTCCTAATAGGTTACTTATAGATTCTTATTAATAAGATTAGATTTATATACTATTTAATCTTTAATATATAGAGCTATAGGCTTCTAGAGTATCTATATCTAAAGTTTATTTTAGAATATAGGAAGTATAATATTTCTTAATACCCTTTTCTTCTTAAGCTAAAAACCTTTAATATAATTAGATTATTATAATAGTATATTAGTTAAATTCTTTATACTAGGCTTATATTTAATCTTAAAATTAAAATAAGCTAACTCTTTAGTCTAGTATACTTATTTAGGTAAGAGTATCTTCGTAGTTATAAAATATCTTAGATTATTATAATTATATAGTATATAGATAGTATCTAGAATATATTTAAAATAATATTATTACTATTTAAAGATTTTTATAATAGTAAATAACTCTTTATTATAAGTATTCTATTAAATCTATAGTCTAGTAAACTTATAACTAAAGAATATAACTAGTTTTTAGTATTTTTTTATTAAGAGTATTATTATTTATATTTATAATAGAATAGTTACTATAGTAAACTTAGAGGCGTTAGTAATAACTATTATAGATTTTACTAGATTAAAGTACTAAAGGATAGGAACTTTTATAAAGAGCTTATAAAGTATAAAAAATATATTATATATATTTTTTAGTTAAAATTAAGAGATATACTACTTTATAGGATTCTTTTTAATCTTCTTTAACTTTTCTATTAATATATTTTTATTAGAATCTTATTAAACTAGTATTAGATTCTACGTAGAGGTTATATATTCTAAAAGTAGATAAATAATATTTAAGTAATTATATATAAATTATTAGTAAAAGTTTATAAATCTAAGAAATACTTAGATATTTTAATACTTCTTAGACTTTAACTATTCTTTAATTATTTAGACCTATATTAAGTCTATAATTATCCTATAAAGGGTTACTATAACGTTAAGAAACTCTATTAACTTTATAAAAAAGGTATACTTTAAGACTTTATAATAGAGTTTCTAATTATATAATCTCTTAAGAACTTTATAAATATATTATTTATAATTCTTCTTTTCTTTAGAGTATATAAGAATATTATCTAAATAAATAATATATATTTTATCTAATATATATTTTATCTAATAGACTATCTAAGACTTTATAGATATACGATTAAAATATAGTAGACGCGTTTATAAGGTTAAATAATATTATTAGATATTTAAAATAGTCGTAGTATATTTTAAATATTATCTTCTACTTATTACCCTCCTTAATATATAATTAATAATATATTTTATAAAGATTAAGTTTTATAAAGATCTTAGTCCTAAATAGCTAGTTTAGTATTTGACTTATAAGAGATATAAGGTAATAATTTTTAATTATTATCTTATTTAAACTTCTATAATTAATATATAATTAAAGTATATTATTAACTTTAAATATAAAAAGTATTAAAACTTCTACTAAAAACTTACTAGATTAAATCTACCTCTTCTCTAAAGAGTTATTAAGGTATTTTCTTAAAATCTTAAATTCTCTTCTAAAGAGATTATAAATAGATAGATTTAATAGTATCTTTTTCTCTTTAAGATTAATAGTATAGTTATACTTTAAGTTAAGAATAATTCTACTAATAAGCTTAAAACTAAAGTATTAAAACTAATTATAAAGATATTCTAGTACTTTTATAACTTTATTAGAGTTAATTTCTTTATTAAAATTATTATAGGAATTATTTAAATAGTTTTTAAACTTTTATTACCCCTTTTAATAAAGAGCTATAACCCTTTATAGAGGGATATTTATTACTAATACTATAACCCGGAAGACTATAGTCTTAAGTAGTTATACTAGTTTAAAGTATTACTTTATATAATAGATAAGGTAATTATAAAATTATTAAGTCTAATTTTTTAACTAGAGTAAGTCTTATTTATTTTAGTATTAAGTATTCTAAGGCTTATTATCTCTTAAAGTTTATATTTTACTAATAAATATTTATAGATATTCTACGACCTCTACTATATTAGAGAATTAGAGTTAGTACTTTTTTTTACTTATAAGTAATTAAGTATAAAAGCTTTTTAAATATAATATATACTTTCTCCCTAGATTATAACTATTATATTAAATTATTAAATATTATTTTTACTTTAATATACTTAGTTATTATACTTCTATCTTACTACTTAAAAGATTCCTTTTAGTAATCTATTCGAGGGTCTATCTCGTATAGCTATAGCTAGTCGAGAATAAGATTATAGCTATCTATAAGAATAGTTTAAAATATTTAAGAACTTATTATCCTTATTATACCCTAAGAATCCTATATTATTATTATAATAATATATAGCTCTTCTAGATATAGTAGTATACTAGAGACTTAATATATTTATAGCTTTATATATAATAATATCTTAGGAAGATTCTACTATAGTATAAGATTCTTTTTAATAATATTATAGTCTAATTCTATACTAAAAAGGTTTTAGGCCTATATTAGAACGTCTATAAAAAGGTATATCTTTATATTATTAATAATTTATAAGAATTTATTATTAATATTTAGTCCTAGTAGTATTATAGTAATATTAGTAACTAGGACTTATCTTTTTTTAAGAACGAGTTAACTTTTTCTTCTTAAGTTTTATCTAACCTATTATTACCTTTAGAGTAATACTTTTAATAATTCTTTTTTTAATTAGTCTTAGATTAAAATATTAATACTATACTTTCGAAGTATAATAGGGTTCTTAATAGAGATTATCTAGTATTACCCTATTAAAAGGGCTTCTAATCCTATTTCTTTTAACTAGAATTACTTAAAGCTACTAAAGATATAATATACTTTCTACTTATAGTTAAATTAGGGCCGAAAATCTTTAGGAGAGTAGCTAGTATAAAGATAAAGTATACTACTATCTCTATATTCTATAAGATACGTTCGAATTATATTTAGATTCGTATATTCTTAAGCTAGCTACCTCTTTATATTTTATAATATAAAGATTCTAGATACTTATTCTATATTATAGATATCTTTAATATATTAGAACTTATATTATTACTAAAAGGTTTTATTTCTAAAATAGTTTTACAAATTATAAAATAATTAAAGAAGAAATTAAAGCTATTATTCTAATATTATTTAATATTCTAAAACTTAAAGTAGTTATTAAACTTTATTAGAACGGGATTCTTTATAAAGCTCTTAAGCTTCGTCTATAGCTAGAGCTATATAGTAACTTTACTATTATTAATAGCTTAGTCTAGTAGATTATAATATATATTATTCTTAATAAGTATTATAATCTATATAGTACGCTTAAGAATATCGGCGATAGTAAAGTTAATCTAAAAGAGACTATTAATATCTCTAATCTAATAGTCTATAGCTTAGGTTATTAGGATTCTTTTTATTATATCTAATATAGAAGAATTCTTAACCTTAGTTAGATTAGATAGCCTCCGATAAGTATTATCTACTAGGGGTAGATTAGTTATAGTCTAATAGATACCTATAATTAGTCTAAAGACTACTTAGACTATTTTAAGATCTACTTTTATAGTTATAATCTAGTTAATTAGTATATCTTAGTATTAAAGATCGATTAATACTTCTATTATTTTTACTAGAAGTACTTTACCTAGAGCTAGAGTATAGATAGATATAATATAGAATATACCTAGGTAGTTACTATCTATTAGAATATTATTTACTTCTAATATTAGTAGTATAGTAGCTAAAGCTAGAGGTTAAGGTTATATAGATTTATTTTTATAAGAAATATTCTTATAGCTAGAAGTCCCGTTATTTTTTTACGTAAATTAGTAGTTTCTATTAGTTATAGTTATTATTAGAACCTTATTAAAAGATAGTAATTTATTAGATATTTTTAATATATTTTTATTATTATATCGTATATAGGTCGTAGAGGTTTTAGAAACGTATTAGCCCTTTTAAATATTTTTAGAATTAAATAGGGTCCCTAGCTAGTAGTTATTCTTACTATCTAATTCTAGTTTTTAAACTTATTATCTACTAAACTTAGGGTACTACTAATATATTTCGTTAACTAGTTATATATCGGGATTATTTCGTCTACTAGATAGATAGGTACCGGAGTAAGTACTCTTCTTTAAGTAGATAGTATAAGAAGGTATACTAATAGCTTTAAATAGGCGTTATATAGTATAGTTAATAAGAACTTTTAAAGTATTAGCTTTTAGCGTCGATACCGTACTACTAGTCCTTAAAAAGGAGTAGGAAGGATTTAAATTATAAGGTATATATAGGTAGATAGATATAAAAATACTAAGGTAGTAAAAGGGTTATATTTAGATAGAGATAAGACGAATTCTTAAGAAGATATAATAGTAGAACGTAGGACTATATAGGGTCTAATATATAACTATAGCCGGCCTAATAATAATTTAGAAGTTCTCTAATAGAAGTAGATATAATATTTTAATACTAATTATTTTTAAGTAATACTTTATTAATTAAGATTATATATTTATATAGCTTACTAAAAATAAAATTACTATTATTAAATAAATCTACTTTATTTTTTAGGTTAAAATAGAACTTATTTATAAACTTTTTATTCTACTAATAGTAAGATAGATAGATTTCTATTATTAGATACTTAAAATTTTTAATAAAGTTACTAACTTTACTAAATATATTTATATATAGTTAATAGAACTTAATCTTTATCTTTTTCTTTATATAGAGATTATTATAGTAGTTTTTAATATATTTTAATAAGTCTATATTAAATACGAAGTCTATCTTCTTCTCTTTAGAATTTAATTATATCTAGATATAATTCTTTACTAGATCTACTAATTAGAATATAATATAGGCTTAATAGATTTTAATTATCTATTAAAGGGTTTCTTATATATACTAGTTCTTATTAATAGTAGGTTTCTATTCTATATTATAAAGTTAATTTTTTAACTTAGACTTCCTATTATTTTTAAATAAAGTAGAGTTAGAGTAAAATATAATCTTCTAAAAACTAGAGGTTTATAAGAAGTTACTTTAATAGTGCTCTAAAATATTCTTCTTCTAAATAAGAATTTATATTTTATTATCTAAAGTAATAGTTATAAACCTTAGTAAGACTAATAAAAGTTTTATAATAATAATTTTCTTTTTTCTTCTAATAAAATATAACTAATCTAAGTCTATTAATAATATATAGAGATCTTTATTTATAGAAATAAATAGTAGAGAGTTCTCTAGTACTAGTAATAGAAAAGGAATTAGATTAACCCTTTACTCCTCTATTATTAAGATTAATCTAAGAGTTAAATATTAGATTAAGTTTTATTAGAACCTTTTAGATAGTCTAGATATTTATAGGATTTTATAAGAACTAAAGCTTATATTATTTAAGAATATTATAATAGAAGAATATCTTATTTCTTTAGTAGTCTATCTACTATTAGGGTTATATTATAATAGCGAAGTCTTAAGAATAGATATAAAGTAAGTATTATACTAAGAAAGAATTACTAGTCTAGTCTTAGTATAAGTTATTATAGAGGAGGATTACTTAAAGTCCTTCTTTAAATTTTACTACTAATTTATAATTTCTTAATATTATTAAAGCTTCTTCTTTAGCTTAGTAATTAGATTATTAAAGTATTTTTAATATTATAAGTACTTATTAAATAAGAATTCTATATAGAAATTTTACTAATAATATCTATTTTAAGTATAACTATTAGTCTTTAGGTTATAGCTAGGCGAAGATTATTATCTATTAGAGTATTAACTACTAAGTTTAAGTCTTTCTAAGTTTCTAATAACTCTCGAACTATATTATAATTAAGAAGAACTTCTTAATCCTTTATATTTATTAAATAGGGTATCCTTAGTTAATTTTCTTTTTTAAGTAATTAGAGTCTCTATATATAGTAACTAATTTTATACTTTATATTATTTAGAATTATATTATTATTTTTCTAGTAAAAATAGATAGTCTAGAGAGACTAGAACTTAATTTATACTTATAAATTAATAAATCTTTCTAATCTAGTTAAAGTATTTATATAGACTAATTAATATTTATACTTCTTATTTTTAAATAAAGACTTTTAGCTTCTTAAATATATACTTCTAGTTTTATTTATAATTCTACTTATAGTCTTATTCTTTTCTTTATCTTTCTTTTATAAGAAGATCTTATAAGAGGATAGTTTACTTAGTAAAGTAAACTTTAAAAAGTTTACTTAGTCTAAAAAATCTACTATTTTATTATTATACTAATTTAGTAATCTAGTTAATTATATAAAGATAAGTTAATTATAGGGTTTAGAATATAGATTTAACTCTATATAATATTTCTATAGGTCTCTTCTCTTTAAGAGAGATACTAGGCGCTCTAGTAATATCGAGACTTAAAGTAGTTAGTTTTAAGACTTATCTAAAAAAGTACTATATACTATCTACTCTAAGTACTATAGACCTCTAGAGATTTAGAGGTTAATATTTAATTATTATCTCTAGTCGAAAATTAGAGATCTTAGGATAATATAAGATTCTAGAACTAAGTATTATAAATTAAATATATACTATAGACTACTAGTAAATAGAGTTACTAGGAATCGAGCTAATTATCGACTCTAACGAAGAGTACGACGTAGACCTTATAATTAAAGAATAAAAAGTTATATAATAGATTTATACCTTAATAAGAATAGATCTAAGGGTTATATAATAGCTTAGTAGATCTATTAGAATAGAGCTATAGAGCTATAGCTTAGTAGATCTATAGATATAGAGCTATAGATCTAAGAAAACTAAATTAATATATAATAATTATAAATCTCCTAAATAGTCTTCTCTCTTATAGTTAATTCGAATTTAGATTAATCCTTATCTATTAACGTAATTAAACTATTATTCTTTATTCTAATTCCTTTATTCCTATCTTAAGTATAAACCCTAAATAAGGCTAAATAATCTATTAGATTCGGACCTAGTTTAATACCTTAACTATCTAGTAGGTAGGAATATCTAATCGATATAGTAGAAGAAGGAATCTAATAAAGCGAAGCGACGTAGCTACTAACTTAGACTAAACCCTCTAAGATAAGAAGCTATTAGGAGTTTAGTTTCCTAGAAGATAGTATAACTACGAATTTTTTTAAAAGAGTTATTAAGAACTAGTATATATTTAAGAAATAAGAAGATATATTAGAAGTATAAATTATAATATTAATAAAAGAATTAAAGAGATATATAAGAAACTATTAAAGTTAAAAGAACTAAAAAAGTTTAATAAAATATAATCTAAATTTAATTTTTTTTTAGCTAATATAGTAATTTATCTCGACCTTAATAAGGTATAACTATTTAATAAGATCTTAAAGGTATTATTCGTAATAGTATAGTTTATAGAAAGAGCTATTATTTAGTTTAAAATCTATCTAAATAAAAGACTATAACTTAATAAAATCTATTAAAGTAATAAAACTAGAGCTATTTTCTTAAACTATAAGTACTTTAAGAATAAATTATATAGTATATTCGAAAATATTAACTTAAAAAGGCTTATAAAATAGAAGATTATATATCTTAAATAGACTAAATCTACTACTATATATACGTCCGAATTCGAATAGCTTACTACTAAGATCTAGTAGAAAGAAGTAGCTCTTATATTATACTACTATAAAGAACTAAAGAATAATATTTAATACGAAATAATTTAAATAAATAGACTATAAACTATATAAGAAATAATTAAATAAACTATTAAAATTAATAATAACCTTTACCTTTAGAACTAAGAAAAGAAAGAAAAAATTAAATTCTATAAAAAGAAAAAAGAAGAAAAGTACTATAGACTAGAGCTAATAGTCCTAAAGGCTAGTTTAGAGTTTAAGAAAGAAAAATAGAATTCTAAGAAATAAGAGCTTTATAAAAAATAAGTATACTTTAAATATAAGAAGTAAGAATATCTAGTAAAAGACTATAGGTTAGATCTAAGAAAAGAGAAATCTTAGTATATCTAATAAAGTAAAAGGAATAAAGTAGCTATAATATAGAAATATAATATTATATATTAGATAACTTATATATATAACTAGTATAAGACGTACTATAAAGCTAAATTAAATACTAGTTATTAGCTATAGAAATAATAGATAACTATAACTTAAAAGTTTTAGAAGAGAGTTTTATTCTTACTAAAAGTATAAGAAGAAGTACTTAAAAAAGACTTATCTACGAAAAAAAAAGATTTTAATAATACTCTAAATACGTTATTATAAATAATTAATAATAATAATAAGTTCTTAGAATTAGAAGATAAAAATATAGTTATAATATATAAAAATATTAGATATCTATAAATAATTTAACTATCTAAAGAAGAAATAGGACTAGTATTAGAACTTAATATAACTTATACTCGAGCCTTATAATTTATAGAAAAAATTATAATATTCCTTATAATATAAGAAATTTATAAGAAATAGTCTAGATCTTATCTAATATACTAATTATTTAAAGATTTTAAGTAATAGATTAAATAGAACTTTATTATAATAGATCTTATACCTAATTAAGAGACTTAAAAAGAAATATAGTATATTATAAAAATAGTTAATAAAGAATAACTATAGTATATAGTAATTAAATAATAGATTTCTATAAAAATAATCTTTATAAAATATAATAATTAGAGATATAAGATTAATCTAGAGGACGACCTATAATATAAAATAAGATACCTAGTATACTTTAAAATTATATAGATTTTATATATATAAAGAGAATATAAACTTTATAAAAGAGTAAAGTAAAAAAATAACTACTACCTAGTAAAAAACTATAATAAAAGGATTACCTAAGTAGTTATACTAGAAGTAATCTATAGATAATAATAATTTAAGAATTAATAATAAAAAGGATATATATAAATTATACTAGAACTACTTTTACTATTAAATTATATTCTAGGAAGACTATAGTATAAATAACTAGAGAATAAATATCTAAAGTATATCTAAACTAAGATTAATATAAAATATTAGTCTAAGAAGATAAGAATCTAAGGGACTAAAGAATAGAATTATATCTATATCTAAAAAACCTACTAAGAAAAAATAATTACTACTCTAATTAATAGTAAAGCTATAAGAAACTTTATTAATAGAGACTTTATCTAATAAAAGAAGATTTCTTAATAGAAAAAATAATACCCTAGTATTATATATACTATTAAAGGAGAATTCTTTAATAAACCTATAATATATAAAACTAGAAGTAAACTTTATCTATATAAATAGAAAAAAGAAAATAAGATACTTAATATTATTAAAATATTAAAAGACTAAGATATAATCTTAGAGATACTATAACTATAAGAAGTTAATCTCTATATTAAGTAGACGAATTAATAAGTAATATTTCTATAAAGAGCTAATATAACTTAAGAAGAAGGCTATAGTATTCTAGAATAATATAAAAAGTAGAAGGTATTATTTATAGAATTAAAGAAAAGCTTATTTTAGTACTAGTTCTAAGACTATATAATCCTACTATAAGAAGAAAAAACTCTAGAATTTAGACTAATCTATAAATTAACTAAGAAAGAAGAAGATATTTTAATAAAATATTTTAAAGATAATCTTATAAAGAGGTATATTTAATATTTAAACTTATTTATAGAATATCTAGTTCTCTTTATACTAAAGAAGGGTACTATAGAACTACGATTATATATAGATTACCGAACGCTTAATAATATTATAATTAAGAACTAATATCCTCTATCTTTAATATTAGAAATATAAAATTAATTAAGAAAAGTTAAATAGTTTACGTAACTAGATATTTAAAATACGTACTACTAAATTTAAATTAAGAAAGACGAGGAATAGAATATAGCTTTTAAAATAAAGAAAGAATTATATAAGTACTAAGTAATATCTTTTAAACTTACTAACGTACCTATAATATTTTATAAAACTAGCTTAACTAGTTTATAATAGTATATCTTAATAATATTCTAATCTATTCTAAAATAGAAAAAGAATATAAGGAGTATATAAAGAAGATTCTATAAATACTTAAGAAAGTATAATTATATCTTTATTTATAAAAATATAAATTCTATATATAAGAAATAGAGTTTTTAGAATTTATTATTAGACTAGAAGAAATTAAAGTAGATCTAAAATAGATTAAGAAAATTAAGGAATAGTCTACGTCTAAGAATCTTAAGAAACTATAGTCGTTTCTAGGATTCTATAACTTTTACTAAAAACTAATACTATAATAAAGTATAATAATAATACTACTTATATAACTTATAAGAAAAGATTAATTCTTTAAATAAAAGAAAGAGTACTAATAAGCTTTTAAAAAGATTAAAGAATAGTTTACTAAAGAATCTATAATTAAAATATAAAATTCTAAAGAACTATTAATTATTAAGATAGATATATTAGACTATATAATAGGAGTAGTACTACTATAAAAGAATAATAAAGATAACCTTAAACTAGTATACTACTTCTTATAGAAGATATTACTAGTTAAACTTAACTATAATATCTATAATAAGGAGTTATTAATAATTATCGAAGCTTTAAAGAAATAGAGATCTAATCTATAAGAATTTAAATACCTTATTATAATCTATATAGATTATAAGAATCTAATAGAATTCTTAATAAATAAATCTTTAATTAGAAGATAGATATAATAGGTATAAACCCTTATAATATATAATATAAAGATCGTATATATAAAAGAATTAGAAAATAAGTAGATATACTTAATAGAAGATCTAACTACTAAGAAATAGAAAAACCTAGTATAGCTATTCTTAAGCTATAACTAGACGGAATAATTACTTATAACTATCTAAAGCTAGTAGAAATATAAGAAATAATACTTAAACTAGAAGAGAATAAATAAATTTAATAGATTCGTATAGCTACTATAGAAGTAACGAATAAATAAAATAAGATTTAAGAAGTAATCTAAGAGAAAGATAGAATTATCTATATATTCTAAAAAGCCTATATATCTAAGATAATATAAAAAGAATTTATTAAATAGTATTATAAAATACTAGTATATAAATACTAAATAGTAGAGAAAACTTTTAAATAACTAATAAAAACGTACTATTTCCTATATATAAGATAACTAGTAATATAAGTTCTTATAGAATATATAAACTATTATTATAATAAATATACTAGGTATATACTTTATAAAATACTATAACTAATAGAAAATATAGAAGGACTATAAAGATTATAACTATAAACTTTATTACGTAATTACTATATTCTAAGGAACTAATAATAGGAGTATCCTATAATACTATACTAGTAATAATAGATAAGTTTACTAAATATATATACTTTATTCTACATATAGATAAAGAAAATATAATAGAATAACTTACTTATACTTTACTAAGATACGTATTTAGTAAATATAGAATACTAAATAAGATTATCTTAAATAAAGATATTAAGTTTATAGTAAAGTTTTAGTAAATTTTTATAACTAAACTAGGAATAAAGTATAATATATTAACTACGTATTATTCGTAAATAGACGGACTAATAAAATAAATAAATTAAATAGTAGAGTAATATCTTAAATATTATCTAAACTATTACTAGAATAATTAAATTATACTTTTATCTATAGTATAATTTATATATAATAGTTTATAATATAATATAATAAAGATAATACCTTTCTTTATAAACTATAGAATTAAACTAGAAATATATAAGGAATCTAGGTAACTTTAATCTTATAGCTAGAATAGAGAAAAAATAGTAAAAACTATTCTATAAATATACTAATAACTTAAAAAAGATATAGAATTCTTTTAAAATAAAATAAATAAGTACTATAATAAGAAGTAAAAGAAAGTACCTACTTTTAAAGAGGGAGAAAAGATATAATTACTATAAAAGAATATTAAAAGTAAGTAACTTAATAGTAAACTAGATTATATTAAGATTAGTTCTTATAAGATCGAAAAATAAATCTTATCTATAAACTACTAATTAAGATTATTCTTATAAATAAAAATTTATTCTATATTTTATATTAACTTACTAGAAAAAGTATTATAGAATACTAGACTAGTAGTATATAAAGTAGATATATATAGAGAAGATAATAAAGAATAAAAAGTAGAAGAAATTCTAGATAATAATATTAAAAATAGAAAAAATTACTATCTAATTAAATAGTAAGGAATAGACGAGAATAAGAAATTATAAAAATAAATCTAGAAACTTAAAGATAATCTTAATTATTTTAAGAAGCTTATAGAGTACTAAAACTATAATTCTAAAGAAAATCTAGAAAAAAGATAAATTTATCTTATAATAAGTTAAGAAGACTAGTACTATCTATAGTATAATAAAAGGTATTTAATAGACTAGAAGGAACGATATTATCTATAATATTATAAGTAATATCTAGAGTAATTAGAGAGACCTCTAGATTCTTCTACTACTTTAACTACTAAAGCTTTACCTCCTCTTCGTCTAGCTTAGCTTCTAATATCTAGAATTATACTACTAACTTCTTATAAAGAATTACTCTTTACTTTTCTAGATAATATACTCGTGTACGAGTCTCTACTATTAAGAAGCTTATCTTAAGCTTTTTAAGTCTTCTTTAGTTATTATTAAAGTTTCTCTTCTATATAGTTAATAAATCTTACTAATAATAATAAGCTCTAATATATAAGTTTTACTACTTAATATAAATAAACCTTCTAATAGCGAGATACTAGATATATAATAAGAATCTTATATATTAGTATAAATATATATCTTATAATATTTATTATCTTTAAGAGAGATAATATATAATATTCTTAACTAAAAGTAATAACTATAGAGAAATATCTTAGAGCTATAGTAAAATTTTTTTATTAGTAAGTATAATATATTCTCGAGTTTTATATAATACTATAATAAATAATAATAACCTCTTAAAATAGGACTCCGATACTAATATAACTAAATATCGGACCTAGAATAACCTCTAAGCTAAAGGTTTAAAGAGGGGAGATAGTATTATAAATTAAATATATACTATAGATTATTAGTAAATAGAGTTACTAGGGATTAAGCTAATTATTAGCTTTAATAAAGAGTATAATATAGATCTTATAATTAAAGAATAAGAAGTTATATAATAGATCTATACCTTAGTAAGAATAGATCTAAGGATTACGTAATAGCTTAGTAGATCTATTAGAATAGAGCTATAAAGCTATAGCTTAGTAGATCTATAGGTATAGAGCTATAGATCTAAGGAAACTAAATTAATATATAATAACTATAAATCTCTTAGATAGTCTTCTCTCTTATAGTTAATTTAAATCTAGATTAATCCTTACCTATTAACGTAATTAAACTATTACCTCTTATTCTAACTTCTTTATTCCTATCTTAAGTATAAACCCTAAATAAGGCCAAATAACCTATTAGGTCCGGACCCCGTTTAATACTAAGTATAATTAACTAGAAGTTATAATAGCTAAGGTAGCCTTTTAATTAACTAATAATAGAATTAGTATATTAAAGCTATTCTAAGATAGTACTATAAGGGTATAAGAATAGAGGGTTCTTATACCTAAATAGGGCTTAGTATACTAAATAAGCTAACTAACTATTAGACTAATCCTCGAGATTACCTAATCTACTAATCGAAATAAAAAATAAGTAAAATAATCGGGTTATCTAGGGAATAGGTCGTAATAATAATTAAATATAAGCTAATAGACTTTAATATATTATATATATTATATAGAATCTAAATATAACTTATAAATATATAAGAAGACTATTATAAATACTACTTAATTTAGAATAGCTATTATATTAATAGATTTCTAGTATATTATTAAACTACGTAGCTTTTTATATATAGAAAGTTAATAGAGTTTATAACTTATTTAAATTTATAGCTTATTATATAAATACGTTATCTATTTAGATATAAAGAAAACTATTAGACTTTTAAAAGATCTATATTATTAGAGTATAATAAATAAGAGTATAAAATATTATATAAGAAATTATAAGTAGTATTAATAAAGTTATAAGTTTTAAAATAAGATTTTAAGTCTTCTTAAACTACTTCCTATATCTAAGAGAATATAGAAAGATATCTTTATAAATTTTAAAAGCTTTCTAAAAGACTATAAGAGATATAATAATATATTCGTAGTAATATATAAATTATTAAAATATACTTTCTTACTATTCTACTTTAAGACTACTATTACTAAAGATATAGCTACTCTTTACTATATATATATATATAGTAAGTCTTTAGTCCTTTATATATTATAATCTTAGATTAAGAGTTATAATTTATATTAGGCTTTATAAAAGAATTATATAAGCTTATAAAAATTAGCTAATTATTATCTATAATCTACTATCTATAGACTAATAGTAATATAGAAATTTTTAATTAATAGTTAAACTAATAATTATATCTTTTTATAAACATCTATTAGAATAATTAGTTTAATCTTCTATTTAGTATAGACTAGGTATAAGTAATTCTTCTATATAATATAATAGGGTTTTTTCTATTTAAAATCGAATTCGGCTATAAGACTTATTACTACTAGGATTAGTAAGAATACGTTTATAAATCTTTTAAATTACTAGATAATATAACTACGTAGGTAGCTTAAGAGTTTATAAAAATCTAAGTTAATATAGTCTAATAGATTCGTAATTATATCTAAGCTAATATTAAAGTAGTTTAAAAAGTCTAGAGTTAATAAGTTAATATAAAGTATTATCTTCTAGATTTTAATATAGAAGATTAAGTCTATATTATATTTAAAAAATTTACTATTATAAGATTAAGTTCGAAATTAAAGTAATAAATATATAGACCCTATCTTATTATTAACTAAAAATATAGTTTCTATATAGTCTAGTTACCCTTTTATATAAAGATATATAATAGTTTCTATATAAATAGACTATATAAAACTATATAAGATTTATTATCTAGTTAAGTACTTTCTAAAGAACTAGCTATAGAAATAAACGAATATTTTAGATAGCTAGTAGTCTATATTCTTAATAGTCGGATTATTTATAATAAGCTCTACTATTAAATAAAATAGATAGACTATAACCCGAACCTAATCTATTATCTAATAAGTAATTTTATAAATATAGTCTAGAAAGTAAAAGAATTTTATAATAAGTATTCTAATAAACTAGATCTATCTAAATAGTTAATTTACTAATTAGAGGTTATATTATAAAATAAGTTTCTTAGCCCCTAGTTTAAAGATAAGATACTAGTTAAGATAAAAATCTAGAAAAATTACTATAAACTCTAGTTCTTTATAACCTACTAAAATAAATAATATAATATTTAAAGCTTATAATAATTACTTTTAAGCTTAAAATATCTTTCTTTTATAATTTATTAAAATAGATAGTATAATATTTAGAGCTTAAAATAATTATCCCTAAGCTTAGAATATTCTCTCTTTATAGTTTATTAAAACAAGTAGTATATAGTCTAGAATCTATAGTAATTACTTCTAAGCTTAAAGTACTCCTCTATAATCTTACTTTACTATAAATAGAAATATAAAAGAAGTAAGTCTTATCTTTTAATAGAACTATACGTATATAATTTCTAAGTAATATAAAAAACTAAGTTACTAATATCCTCTTATAGATTCTATAATATATTTTAGATATAAAAGATATATTACGTAGTATATATATTAGAAAAATATTTTTTAGATAATAATTTATATAGTAAAATAAGTAGATATATATAAAACTATATAATATTAATATACTTTAAGAATAATCTAAAAGATACTAGTTAAATTATTTTTTTTAAGTAAGAAGTAATAGATATAGATATTTATTTATCTTTTCTATCTCTTTTCTTCTTTCTAAAAGCGTTTTTTCTTAATTATTCGTTTACTAAGATTCTTAATATAATAGACTAAGACCTATTCGCGCTTCGTAGTATACGAAGCTATTAGTTATTCGCCTAGAGTCGGATTATTCCGCTCCGTTAGCTAGTATATATAAGAGACTACTCTATATAAATTAATTTCTTATCTATTTATTTATTTCTTCTTATACTATTATAGTCGGATTTTATATATAGTTAGCTATATAGTAAAAATAAGGTCTACCTCCTTATAGTAGATAGGTTAACTAGCTAGCTAGCTAGCTAGCTAGCTAGTTAGTTAATTAGTCCCGGAATTATATCCGATTAGAATTAGACCCTAATAGCTATACTTATATAGTAGCTATAGTAGGAGCTCTAGAACTAGTACGTTAAACTATAATCGCTTCGATTAAATCTCTCTATCTCTTAGTCCTAGCTCTAGAACTAGTATATAGAACTAGTATTACTCTATACTACTCTTTAGATCTAGTCTTTAGTCCTTCTATTTTATTCTTATCTTCTAGATTTACCTTACTTTAATAGGAAGCTCTTAACGCTTCGTATATAGCTTCTATCTATTAAAGCGAAGCTCTATTTAGATTAACTTATAGGAGCTAATACGTTCGATTATATTTAGAACTAACTAGAATCTATATAGTAGATATTAGTTCTCTACCTCTACTAGTCTACTAAGAAGTCTCTATTCTAGAACTCTAAAGTAATCTTTAATTTCTTTTTCTATCTCTATTATAATTCTCGTAAATAGTAGAAGGCTATTTAGTACTTCTCTTTAGTCTATTAGTATAATAAAGAGTTATTAGTTATATATCTAGTATATTTTAAACGACTAGTATACGAAGTAAAGGTTATCTCCTAGTCTAATATCTTCTAGATCTCTACTCTCTATTAAGAACTTTATTAATCCCTTTATTAATCTCTTAAGAAGTTATAAGACTTCTTATTTAAGCTCTTATACTCTAAATATATAGAGCTTATATAAAGCTTCGACTAAAGATAATAGTATTAGTTTTATCTATACCCTTCTTAATTAGTATCTATTAAAGCTAATCGTATAGATATAGATCTAGTATACTTAGCTACTACCTACTAGCTTTCTACTCCTATCTATTAGTCCTCTATCTACTAGTCTTCTACCCGTCTACTCTTATTATCTTTTCGCTTCTATTTATTCTAGTTATCTAGATCCTCCTTTAAAGCCCGGCGTCTATTTTAGATAAAGAAGAACTAATATTTCTATTATAAAATACCCGATTATTAGATTATAAAGTACTTAATTACTACCCCTAGAAGTTTATAGTAAGTTCGGAGAAGGAATTATAATTAGAAAGAGTCCTATATATCTATTATCTAATATATTATACGAATATCCTAGTATATATTATAGTATCCTCTTTACTAGAGGAGGGGATATATAATAGACTAAGGCTTATTTATACTTCGTAGTATACGGAGCTATTAGTTATTCGTCTAGAGTCGGATTATTCTACTCTATTAGCTAGTATATATAAGAGATTACTCTATAAAGATTAGTTTCTTATCTATCTATTTATTTCTTCTTATACTATTATAGTCGGATTCTATACGTAGTTAGCTATATAGTAAGAATAGGGTCTACCTCTTTATACTTAAGAATAAGACCTTATTTTAAAAGAAAGATAATATTATAATCTATTTTCTAGATAACCCGATTATTTTACTTATTTTCTATTTTAATTAGTAAATTAGATAATCCTAAGGATTAATCTAATAGTTAGTTAGCTTATTTAGTATACTAAGCTCTATTTAGATATAAGAACCCCCTATTCTTATACCCTTATAGTACTATCTTAGGATAACTTTAATATACTAATTCTACTATTAGTTAATTAGAAGGCTACCTTAGCTATTATAACTTCTAGTTAATTATACTTAGTCCTAGGGTCTTATAGATAGAAAGACCTTATATATTTTAATAATATAGCTATTATATAGTCGAATAACTAGCGGCTTCTTATATAAGTACTATAATCTCTAGAGCTATAGAGAAGTACTCTAGTTTAAGCTCTAAGGGTTACTAGGAGCTTTAGATTATTTATATTTAGAAGGGATAAGTACTAGTAGAGCTATAATAGTAGCTATACTTAGTAAGACTCTATACTATCTAAAGTTGTATCTACTACTCTTCTCCTTAGCTATATCTACAAACTATCGCCTCCAGCGCAAGGTTAGTGCCGGAGCGGGTTAGCCGTCCTCCCTGCTAGCGGTGGCAAGATCGTGTACTACCAAAGTACCTGTACCTGCTTACAAATATGCTTCTGGAATATACCTCTTTGTCGGTAACAGAGCCTACGCCGCGCACTACACGTCGGACCTCGTGCGCTGGGCTGAAGTGCATTGCGGGCAGCTGGAGCCTCCAATGCCGCTGGAAGTCCCTGTGTACGGTGCCATCATGAAGGGGCCACTAGATGACAGGATCGGGGCCGATGCATAGTGCGAGGATGAACTAGAACGCACGCGAATTGCTAGGAGCAGCCTGAGTTACGGTGTAAAGAGAAGAATAGAAGAACAAGTCATCCACGGTCCACCTCAGCATCGCACATTTATTCCCATCCACGCTATTGCCCTTCGCCATCCCTTGACTAAATTCGCCTCGGAAAGTAAAACCCCGAAACAGTCGCCATCTCCTGAGCATTCGCATCCTCCAAGGTCCTGCAAGCAGCCAAGCCAGGTATGGTAGAGCTGCGGCAAAAAGCGACGTGAAACGCAGGGAGTTGCCGTGCACGGCCGTGTTTGCCCGTGCTGGTTACAAGGTGCAAGTCGAGCGCTGGGCACATTCACGTGACCCGTATGTCAATAGGTCACCCCGATTGCCGCAATTATAGATAAGTCTCAGCGGGTATGCTGCCCGGGAGAGTCCTCTTCTTCCAGGTTGGCATCCATTCTCGGCTGGTCGCCTTCGACACTGTCAGCCACGCTGTGGTGGGTGTTAACTCTGTATCCATGTTAGCGAAACCAGTCTTTTCGACGATGCCGTGTCGTCGTGGGCAAGCCTTCATTCGGTTTAGCAGCCGGGAGCTTGGACCAAGACTTTTACATGCTTCCTGCAACACTAACAAGGCCACGCTCATTAGCCTCGCAGCCCAAGTATAATTTGAATCATCATGCAAATTCGTAGTGATAATATCAAATTGCGGAGACCATTTGATTCAGGATTGTCTATGAAAATTACCGTAGGCACCATACCTAGATATCATACCTATTGTACGTACCTATGGTAAGCTGTCCACAACCCGACTCAAAGGAGAAAAAGATCAGCTCGAGTGCACCGTTGAGTAAACTATTACTCAGTACAACAGAGAAAGCGGGGAAGGATGAAGCGAATGAACAGAAACCGAATAAACCAACAACGACCACATTACACTCCCACCCCACTAGACCCTAATGAACGATGTACAAGTTCATAGAGCTGAGCTAGTATGGCCTCAGTGAGATCCTCAATGTGTTATACGAGGAATGTCACGCTAAGCTTTGGGAAACTTGTATCCTACAATCCCCACTCGACTCCCCCGCACACATCTACTTACCCTCCGCCAGATTCTTATCGAGAAAGTCCGTAATGACTCCAAATGTCTCCCGGGCGCTGTTGTGAAAGTTGATATGGTGGCTAGCTCCCTTGACGAGATGCTGCTGCAGCGGCTTTGCATTCTTGTAGTACGTCTTGGCCGGCTCGTCGTAAACGCCATTGCAATCCCCGTCGCACACAATGTAGTCGAGCTCGCCCGTGATATGCAGCGCCGGCTTGTCCCACTTCTCCGCCGAGATGGCAGCCGGGTCGCCGAAAGTCAGAAACTCGGCAATGGCAAAGGGCTGCTTGGCCGACTCGGTGAACACGGCAATGTCCTGCTCGAACGCGGGCGCCTTGAAGTAGTTCATGACGAGATCGTAGACGGAGGGCCAAGTGAGGTAACCGGCGTCGCGGTCGCCGTACAGGGCCGGGTTCTCGACGCTGGCGATGCGCGGTACGAACGAGCGGAGGAGGCCGTTGCCGTTGATGCCTGGCACACCGGGGCCCATGCCCGTGGCATTCAGTCCGATCCCTGTGAGAATGACCGCGTCGGCGATCTCGGGCTTCTCGGCAATGGCGGCATGGGTGGTGTAGGACGCGAAGGAGAAGCCCATGACGGCCACTTTCTCGGCTCGTATCTTGCCCGTGTACTTGCCAGACTTGACGAGCGAGGCAAGCTGCTGCAGGACCACTTTGGCCGTCGCGAGCTGGGCTTCGAAACCTGAAATCCTAGGAAGTGGTTAATGCGCTATTCGTACATGAGACTCTCGTGCTTTCATACTTGGAAGAAGCACCGCAGCCCAAGCGGTCGTAGAAGAAAACACTGTATCCTTTGTCCAACGCATGCTGCACAAAGTTGTACTTCTCTGGCCTGAACGGACTGTTCCAGTGCGCGCGTCCTGGTCCGATACCGTGCGTGGCGATGATGACGGTCTTTTCCTTCCCATTCTTTGTGTTGCGCGGAGTACAGAAGCTCGCAGCAATCTCGTAGGAGCCTTTGAACTGCTTCACTGCACCAAAAGCGGCGGGATAGCCGGCGCGAGAGCTGGCTGTGAAGACAGAAAGAGCGTCTTGGAGCTCAAAGGCGTTCCCCCACCTCGTCACATTGAATTCGGGGGCCTGGTAGTCAACGTTGATGGGAACGAAGAAGTCGGTGCACTCGCCGTTGGGTGGGTAGTATGTCGGGGTGCTAGGATCGTTATGGACGCTACTAGAACGACTACGATGATAGGAGTGCAAGTTCTTATAGCTGATCAGGGGATCCCTCGGTGTGTAGCGTCTAGTATACATTCTTTACGCATCGCACAACGAGGAATACCAGACTTTACTCAAAGAACTTGTACTCCCATGATTGGTGCAGCTGGGAGGGGGCTTACAGGGTATTGAAGTAGCTACCGTACGACCCGTTGACTGCTTGCTTGGTTTCATAGCAGGCACTTTGGACTGCAGACTTGAGCATGCAAGTAACGGCCATCGCCATGTGAAGGTTGGTTTTCAAGTGAACCATGTCGCCGTTGGGTGACCGAAGCTTGAGCAAGAACGGCCTGTAAATATTTCGACGAGATTGAGTCAATTAAAGTTTTGATCGGAACAGGAACTGATAGCGATGGCGTTCGAAGTGTCGGTATTTGTTCCGGGGTTGTTCTTGAGCGACACGCGCGATATCAATGATTTATACCGGAAGCTCTCGACTGTTACGAACTCCTTTCCGCAAATCAAACCCTAAAACCCTTGCAAAGCTTTCAATCGTAACCGCCGACAGGAATCAGACAGCTTTACTGAACGATGGTCTTTTCGGCAAGTCTTCGAACTTTCGAGAACCCAACCGCGGTGCCCATATTCCAGAAACACACCTCAACCCGCGAGGTGGCACACTTCTCTGCAGCTGAAATAGCAAGCACAGACTCCAGTTTACGTAATTCAGGGTTGTGATTTGCCTGGCAGATAGAAGGGTCTTACATTGTGTTACAACCAACATAAGCTATCCTCACACATGAGCTGAACTTCGACCACTTCGGGGCTCAACTCGTCCCTCGTCCCAAAGACGCGGATCAAGCTCATGGCCTTAAGTAATCTTTTAAGTGAGCTTATTTGTAGTCCGGGCTAAGAGAAGCGTCGAATGGTGTTTAGCAATGCGGATGCACTGCAGCTGCAGCCTTGCGCACTATGCCTAAAATAGCGCGATGCGTCGCACAGCGAAGAACGCAGACTGACACAGCTTCTACCAGGGTTCGTCAGCTGGGAGAGCATCGCTGGATGATCCCAATTAAGGAATGTGTTCATGAGCTTGGCGGTAGCACATGGATCTTGCATTCGACAATTGCGACAATTTCTTACATCAGACGGTGTCCGTTGCAATTACGCTTGAGAGAATTTAATGGAAAAGTCAGCGCTCATGTTCACAGTGCACCTGAGGTAGATCTTCTTTCTTACCTTGCTTACGCCGCAAAGAAACTCGTTCCAAGATGAAGTCTATTCTTCGGGCGCCAACGATGGCACGTTCAGGTTTACTTGTAAAGCTGGCATTGGATAGCTGTCCGCGAAGAATAAAAGCTCCGAGAATTGATGCTTGTCCTTATAAGTATTTAACTTGTTCTGTCTAGGGATCCGTTTCCGACAACGGAAATTCGGAACAGCTCAGCCAAGCCATGTCTGGCCAATAGGAAACTGGTTCAGTTTTGAACGGGCCTCGCTTGGCATGGGCTATCATGTGAGCAAACACACTAGAGTTTTCTTGGCTTAGCATTCCGTCGAGGGGCGCGCTACGGGATCCACATCTGGCCACCCCGGCCTGCAGTGTCAACAACCACAACCTCAAAATCATTTATTTTCCCGAAACTCTTCAGCCATATCTATGAACCATCGCCTCCAGCGCAACAAGGTCAGGGCCGGTGCGGGTCGACTGCCCTCCCTGCTAGCGGTGGCGAGTACAGTAGATCACATGGTATCGCTATGTACCTGTGCTTCACCGCGCCACCAAAGGCAAATCGCTGCTGTCTTATCTCCGAATCCTGAGATACATCAAGTTACGAGAAGATATCATTTTCAACGACCTCTTCATAGATGATCCTCTTTCCCGAGGATAATCACTGAATACCAGAACACGATCCTGATAGCTGATATTGTCGGACGTGTAACACAACTGCAATGCTAACAGCCGTCTTCCTCGTCATTCCGTTAGCCATATTGTCGCACCAGCTATCCAGAATTGTTCTGCTAGTCGTTGTTTCGGTGTGGATTCTTGTTTTTTCGTTTCTCGTGTCGCTGTTTCTGAAGGTATTCAGTTTTGAGATGATGGCGATATCCGCTGCTCATGCAGCCGTTCTCTCGGTGTTTGTATTTAATGTTCCGGCGAAGGATAAGTGAATTAAACGAAACAAGACGAGCAATTTCGCACTAAGGGAAAATGCGCCAACCATTGTGTTTGGCTTAGTATATAGCTAGAAAAACTAGGCTCACTGCAGAGGGAACCAATCAAGGAGCACAAGGCTAAGAGATCGGGTCGGTTACCGTACGCTACATGCCCCACTCGTTCATGAAATGTAGATCTGGTAGCCTACATGAATGACTGAACGGAAATTGACCGGTGATAGATCGCTAAAGAGGTAGGACCACTGGCTGGCGATTGCTACACCCGTCATACACCGGTCTAGCGCATCCAAGGCAGCTTTGACGGGCGCTGCAGCCGACCTCGCAGACGACCTTGCCAAGCAGGCAAACGATCAGGCTGAGGAAACGCCGCCGTCCACGCGCACTCGTCCGCGATGGGCCAGAGTGCCTCCTACGACACTCTCTCCTCCCACGCCATGGTCGCGCGCGCGACAGCATGGCCTCTAGCAACGGACAACCCCAGCTTCGCTGCGCCGACTATTACGTCGCGTAGATTTGCCCCGTCGTAGACGTCGAGCTACTACCCGCGCGGCTAATACTAGACGAGGAGTACCTTATACCATCGTATAATACGTACTACGACAAGAATACGTACGTCTACGGTATAATTAATAGCTATACTATTATCGTCGCGACCTATCCGTAGGACGAGATAGGTAATATTAACGTAGGGCGCTTAATAGAGTCTATATTTAAGATATTTCCTAATATTAGAATAGTTATACTTATTAGTATTAGTAGCGGAATCCCTTATAAACCTACCTCTAAGAATGTACTTAATAATATCTACCTTAGAGACGTCGTAGTTAGATAGCCTAGCGACGGGAAGCTAGCCTATATCTACTACGACTATAGAAGGATTAAGGTAGATAATAAGTTCGAGATAGCTAGTATAATATAAAACCTAGACTAGTAACTTATAAGTATACTAAGTATACTTATATTAGATTATAAACTATACTAGACTAAGTTCTATTTAATTTAGATTTATATAGTAGGAGTCTCTTTAGAAGATTTATACGAAATATAATAGAAGTTTATATATAGTAGAGGTATTATACCTATATCTTATATATAATAATAGAGCTATAAAGCTATATATAGTTATTAAATAAGATCCGGGCCTAATAGACTACTTAGCCTTATTTAGAGATTTATACTTAAGATAGAAAAGAAGAAGTTAGAATAAAGAGATAATAGTTTAATTACGTCGATAAACGAGAATCGATCTAAATTCGAATTAACTATATTAAGAGAAGACTATCTAAAAGATTTATAATTATTATATATTAATTTAGTTTCTTAGAATTTATAGAATCTATAACTCTATTCTTTAATAGATCTATTATTCTATAGATTTATAAATCTATAGAATTTATATTTATTAAGAACTATAGATCTATAGATCTATTATATAATTTCTTATTCTTTAATTATAAGGTCTATATTATATTCTTTATTAAAGCTAATAATAAACTCTATCTTTAATATCTTTATTAATTATTATTCTATAGTTCGTATATAGTTTATAATACTATCTCCCCTTTCTAAATCTTTAGCTTAGAGGTTATTCTAGGTCTAGTATTTAGTTATATTAGTATTAGTTTAGAATCTTCTTAAGTTATATCTTTCTTTTTTTATAATTTCTTAAAATTACCTAATCTTTTATAAATAAGAATTAGAATATAGAGCGAGTTAATTATAAATTAAAGAAAATTAATTTAAATATAAGTCTAATATTTAAAGTTTAATAATAAATATATAAGCTATAAGGTAAGTATCTTATAATAAAAGCTTTAGATTACTAGCTATCGACTATTATATAGCGTTAAACGTCTATTCTATAGTCTATAGCTCTAGTTAGCTAATATCTAGACTAATATCTAAGAAATAAAATATAACCTATATAGACTAATAGCTAAACTAGTTTATATCTTATAGTCTTAAATATTTAAATTTACTTATTTATTACTTTCTTTTAGTATATATTAACTAGCTTAAACTACTATTTAAGAGTAAATACGACTTAAAAAGTAGAATAAATATCCTTTTATATAATAGTTATATACTTAGTATAAATAGTTATAAGATTTATAGCTATAGAAAAGTTAGCTTAATACTAGAACTAATACTATATTATAACTATATCTTTTAAAATAGTAATAAGATAGGCTTTAGTAATAGTATAAAGAATATTAAAAGTCTTATCTTAAAACTATAGATTATTATTATTTCTTATATCCCTAGTAATCTTATATATAAGATAGCTAAGCGCCGTATAAAGAATAATAAAACTAGTAGTTTTTTAAAAATACTAGTATTATAAAAAAATAGTAAAATAGTCTTACTAGTCTTACTAGTAATTATTATATAGTATTACGTAATAGTAATTTACTATTTACTATTTACTATTTACTATTTACTATTTACTATTTACTATCGACTTTTTTTTTATTTACTATTTACTATTACTATTTACTATTTAGTAAAATAGTAATTACTAAGTAATTACTATTACCCTAAAATAGTAAATAGAAAATCTAGATTTAGATAATTAGTATTCGGTTTTATTATAGTTTTAACTATTTTAGTTATTTAATATAGTTATTTAAGCTAGTTTCTAGTTTATTATCGATTAGTTGGAATTATAACGTTTTGTTCTTTTTCGAAAAGCCCTTATTATCTTGTCGAATATTCTAGCTATAACGGGATTTTTAAATATAATCTATAAATAGATTACGCGCGACTAATAGTAGATAAAAATTAATTAAAAACTAGTAAAGCTCGATTTTTAATAGAGCTTTTTAGATTCGTTATTTTACTAACTATACGGTTTCTATTCTTTACTTAGTTTTTATATTTTATATTTATTCTTTAGTTTCTTAGGTTTATATTATTTATATTTATATATATTTTATAATACTATACTATTACTAGTATATTATAGTTATTATAAATATATAGAATATATAAAATATAAAATATTAAAGAAACTAAAGAAACTAACTAAAGAAGAAAAAGCGTATAGTTACTAAAATAACGAATCTAAAAAGCTCTATTAAAAATCGAGTTATAATAGTTTCTTATTAATTTTTATCTACTATTAGCCGCGTATAATCTATTTATAAATTATAATTATAAATAACGTTATATCTAGAATATTCGAGAAGATAATATAGACTTTTCGAAAAAGAATAAAACGTTATAATTCCAACTGATCGATAATAAACTAGAAACTAGCTTAAATAACTATATTAAATAACTAGAATTATTTCTAATAACTAAAATCGAAAGAGAAAATATTTAGTTTACTAAAAATAGTATATTCTTATCTATCTACCTAATTATCTAACTATCTAACTATTTACTTTATACTTTATAATTACTATATAATAATTAATATAATTCATCCGTACTACTACTATTATAACTACTTCTATTATTACTACTTCTATTATTACTACTTCTATTATTACTACTTCTATTATTACTACTTCTATTATTACTACTTCTATTATTACTACTT
>JASJFT010000253.1:0-59899 GCA_030770425.1 Darksidea phi | reverse complement strand
ACTCAATAATAAACTGCATACATCTGAAGACCAGCACTGAAATTTCAACTACACATGAAAAGAGTGGAACGCTTGACTGTGAGGGGGTTGCGGCTAATTGCACAGCCCACCGTGTGGCGTGGTAAGGCTGACATGCAGAGGTCATGCTGCAGCTGAAGGCGAGTTCGCATGCGACTAGGCTGGAATATGCTGATACCTTGGGAAGTGGAGGAACACCTTGGTCACGCTAGCAGCCAAGAGTGGCGCGGGGAAATTTTCGCGGCGCGCTGGGGGGGTGAAGCCGGTTTTGCAAACGACTGTAATAGCAGGACCATTTCTGTACCAGACATCTACTTTGTCATCTTTCCCCTCCGCCTTTATGAGGCTCCTGGTTGGGTAAATGAGGTTCTGGGGTAATAACCACAATACTCCACAATACTATCTTCATCTCCACACGCAAGACTCCACAATACCATCTTCATCTCCACCACAATACTCCACAATACTATCTTCATCTCCACAACAATACTCCACAATACTATCTTCATCTCCACAACAATACTCCACAATACTATCTTCATCTCCCGCGTTGGGTGAATGAGGTTCTGGGGTAATAACCACCATACTATCTTCATCTCCCGCGTTGGGTGAATGAGGTTCTGGGGTAATAACCACAATAACTGACTGACTATCTTCATCTCCCGCCCCAGATGCTGATCCTGCGAAGGATCGCGAGAGATGGTGGGATTCCAAATCTTGCGAGAGTCCGGAGTCTTGGAGTGGCGGGACATCAAAATCCAACTCGGTGGGTAAATCATCAATAGCTGAGCAAAGTCTTTTGAAATGAGACAGCATCCATGTGTTGTAAACATTCCTCGTGAATCTGTACGCTGTCCATTTCTCTTTCCCATCCAATGCCGTAAAGCTAAAGGCATGGATTGGGTGACGATAGAAGGTAGTTTTCGGTCCATCGATAACAGCATAGTGACCGTAGATGCGGACTGACCGATGATCGTGCGAGACCGAGAAGGCGAGGATTTCTCGATTGATCTCGTCCTCGCGTTGGACGAGCCGGAAAAGTTCGACAATAGCCCTTACTGCGAGCGTCATACTGTGCGCATTCTGTCGGTCGGCGATATCGAGGGCCGTAGCGCCGCACTTTACTTCGCACGTGAGAAATGGGAAGTACATATAGTATGTAGCCATGAAGAAGGACTGCTCGCCAGCGATAAAGTCGCCGATGAAGGGTACAAGCTTCTTAAGCTGATCTTCCGTAAATGCGTCGCGTTTGAATCCTACAGAGTAGTCAGGCTGCGGACGGGTTTTGGTTACCGGAATAGAATTATTCCAGCCTTCATTGACGGCTTCAACGAGACATCCAAGGCGATCAGTGCCGCAGTAAGCAACGCGGAAGTCAGCAAGTTCTTCCGCTGACGGGACTATTAGTCGAGTAATGTCTTGAATAACCTTGGCCTCATTTCTGCCATCGATCCTCCGGCAAGTCAATTTGAACCTAGTGGCGGAGAAACGTGAAAACGGTGGGATGTCCTGATCTTCTTCTGCAAGGAAATTTCGACAAAGATCTTTGCTCTCTTTCTTAGGGCCTTGTCTGTCCTCATCCATGAAAATTCCTTTGGTCTCGAGCAAAGTTTTATAACGCGGGTCTTGATACGGTGCACTCTTCTCCTCTCTCGGCTTCTGATCGCTGGGGGTGGAGCGCGCTGCGAGAGAACCCGAATCCGATCGTTTGCGCCGAAGGAAAGGTGTCGAGCTCCTCCTCGCAAGCAGACGGTTCTTAGGCCAAATTTGGTTTCTCCGCCAATAATCGATAGGATCGATAGGCGCCTCGGTGCTGCCAAATTGAGTCTCTCGATCAGCCGGTCTCGCAGCGGTGAAGTCCGCAGATCCTCGCGGTCGCTTCGCGGAGGGTAGGATTGCGACGTCGGAGGATAGATGTTCAGTTTCACGCGGTTGTTTTCGACCTCTAGGCCGTAGAGTAGTTGATCGATTCTGTGAACTCAGCTTGAGTCGGCCGGTGGAGGGAAATGCCGTGACATACCGTTTTCCGCAACGTCGGCCGGTGGAGGGAAATGCCGTGACATACCGTTTTCCGCAACGTCTTCTTCGCCGCGAGAGAAACTGGCTGCTCACTATGTTCGCCAGACACAGAATTTAATCGTGCGCTTCTACGGAGAGGTCTCTGCACTTGCGCTTTGCTAACACCTTGAGGACGTTTCCCTATGAAGTCAGCGAAGAGAATTTGTTGAGCAGAGAATGATGCACCTAGAGGTTCGCACTGTTTCCGCTCGCGCTTTGGGGGGGTTGGCTTTTGAGATGCAGGGCCATTTCGATTTCTATTCGGGGGGAATGAAGGCATCTTTATATTGCGGCGCGCTCAGTGGCAGAAGGATGGCGGCGCGCTCAGTGGCAGAAGGATGGCGGCGCGCTCAGTGGCAGAAGGATGGGTGGGAACTCTGATGACGCGAGGGCGAGTTGAGATGCGGGGTTCTTGGCGTGGAGTGTACTAAGCTCTTCGGGTATAGTCCGTTGACGCCTTGGCAACACACGACCAATGTTCCCTTGGCTTTGGCTGCAGGATGATGAGTCACCATCCAAAAAGCAGGGACGAGCCCGGAGATCAAAGCGATTCTATCCCAATATGCACAGGCCACTATACAGTGGTGTGCAGGTTCGGCTTCTGGCTTTTGCAAGCTGCTTAAACTTTCTCCCACTAGCGCTTTAACGTACGCTATACTCACTTTAGACTAGCTCCCACCGCCGAACGTTACACGCCCTAGCCTCTCTACTTCTGTCGTTATCGCAGATACTGTGAGCGATTAAGGGTGCGAAATGATATATCTGCCACCTTCCTCTACACATCCAGCATGGGCAGATCGTTATCCATCGGGTCTTCTTCCGCGAAACGTTAAACATGAAAATATGCACTATGAAGTATTTCGCCCCATATTCAGTTCGACAATCACATATACGGCTAGAAGGCCTATCACAGATACAACGCCTGCGACGAGCCCTCGGAGGACCACGAAGAGCCGCTCTGGCCAACAGAAGGTGTGATACTAGTCTGTTAATTCAAGATCGACCACTAAGGAACGTTGAAATTAGAGAAAGGATCAACCAGTCAATCACGGAGGTCCTTGGACATGGAAAGACGACAGTCGTCTTCAGAAATTATGCGATCGGGGGATACGCAGTCCAGATATCTCCAAAACTATGGGCCAAAGTATCCAGTTGGTCTACATTAGAAAGTTACGTCTATGAAAAGCGAAAGATAGACGAACTGTTCTTCCTGATCCCAAGGACCGCAGGCTAGCGTCGATATTGGACCAACTCAAACGAGATTTAATAGTATGGAAGCAATCCAGATAAGAACGGCGTGCACATGACGGAGTACGGGAATACTCTATCTTCGGCAATGTTGTGGGATAGTCATAATGGAAGGCTGGTGGTTTACAGAGAATGAAATGCGTAACCTAACGTTGTTGCAACTCAAGCGCTACTCTACCTCTTACTACCAGAAGTACTAGCTTATATTAGTTGCGACGCTTCGTTCGGTTAGGGCGGCTCTAAGCGTTGACGTTTGCGTGAACCTGAGAGTCGCGGTTCGAGCATATAGCGATTGTCGGTCGTAGGGACCGATGGATTAGAGGTAGGCGGGGAGCGGCGCACCATATCCACGCGGAGGAGAGGCTAGGGGGATTCGCATCGACTCGGTTAAGACTGGACCGTGCTTCTCGTTCTTGGCGGAAGATGAGGCACACTGGAACCGAGAGCCCGGAAATGTCAAAGGAGTCGCAGGTTGATGGGCGAGATCAAGGATGCGACGCACAGACATGTTTGGTGGGTGCTGCATTCATTCATCAGCAAGCGCTATGGGCAAGAATTCCATCGCATGTGCTGTGCACGATGCCCATTCCGATTTCTGTAGCAGTCAAACGGGCAGACTACTAGGGTAGCTAGGTAGCGTTCCCGTTTAGTAGGATACGCTAGAGCGCGCCCTAAGCATACGTCGAAGCCGCGAGTACGAGCAGACGATAGGCGACCGATTCAAATTGCCCCGACCGAGTTTTCGGATAAAAGATTGCATGTTTGAATTTATCACAGAGTCGTGCGTTGATGCCGTTCGAATTGTTGCTACACCTGCTGGGCGCGGCCGGGTTCCAGCGACGGCCTAAGCGACAGTTCTCAGCCATCCATCGCCGTGAGCGTTGTCCCCCGCCTCGCTCCATCGCCCCCTTCATCATCGCGCCAGCTATTCGACCGCGTAGCGTTGATCGAGGGACGCCGTACGCCTTAGTAGCAGCGCGTAGGCTCGTATAAACACCGGAATCGAGATCGCTGATAGCTGATTGTATAGTGAGCTCACAGGCATCCATATTGAAAAGCGTTGTTGATAGATATCGCGTCTTTTGTGAGGGCGGCCTGTTTTTGTTGGGGTGGGCGGCTACTAGGCCCGGGCCACCCCCCAGTAGCTTAATGTGGCTGACAAGTGAGGGTTTCATCTTACGAAGAAAATGGGCCCATACAACAATCTCACGCAGCACCACAACAAGTGAATGACGAAACAGAGCAAATGATCTTCGCATCCATGCCTTTTTTGATACCTTAGCTTTCTCCGACAGCCGCTATGATGGCCTCTTTCACCCTACCATACTTTATCGACGAAGCAAGCCTTCCTGCTACGTTGCCCACGGCGGAAGAGATCGAATCTGCGACAGAAATCCTAAATGAGCGCATGTCCGGGGCGTCGGGCAAAGTCGTCGGAGTTGGCGACCACTTCATTGTCAAATATGGCGCATTTGTCAATTTACAAGAGGGGCAGACTATGCTTTTCCTCCAACACTCATCAACCGTTCCTGTACCCCGTATCTATGCGTTGTACCAGAAGCCAGGACCCGACAACGACACATACAGCTACATGGTTATGGAGCGCATCAGAGGTCCCACGCTAGCTTCTGTTTGGTTAAAAATTGGTCAAACGGAAAAAGAGGCAGTAGCTTCGAAGCTCCGCCATGTCTTCGAAGAGATGCGGAGGCTGGAATCACCTGGAGGATACTGCAGCTTTGGTCGTCGTGGATTGACGGATTCACTTTTCGACTCTGGGGATGATTCAACCTCATTCAATGGACCATTCGATACCGAGTCAGACCTGAATGAGGCTATTATCGCTAGATACGCCAGTGAAGGCCATTCTAAATACAAGACGCAGCACTTCTCGCGCGCCTTCAAGGATATCTTCCAGAACCACGCTCCAGTTTTCACGCATGCGGATTTCCAGCCGAAGAACGTCATGTTCCGGAAGCCTCCGGCAACAACAGAGAATGGCCTAGTCCAGTGGACCTCGACAGACCTAGAGCTCGTGATCATCGACTGGGAGTTTGCTGGATGGTATCCAAGCTACTGGGAGTACTCAAGAGCGCTTTTCGGGTGCGGAGCATGGAAGGATGACTGGAGTGACTGGATCGAGAAAATGTTGGAGCCGTATTGGAACGAATATGCCTGGGTACTACTATTTCTCATAGAACTATTTTCATAAGAGCACGTTCATTTTTGACATGTTGCAGTTATATACGTTCTGGTCTCCTTATATATGAGCCGATGCAGTGAGCATTATCTCGAGCTGGGGATCAACATGTCTATATGTTCAACGAGGGCTTCAGGGTGGTCGATTGGTGTTTATGCACCTGGCCCACAGACTGGTCTCATCAAGCGTGAGACTACATGCGGCAGTAATTTCGGCCCACTATGGCACGATGGAATGGCATGGAATATAACCACTGCCGGCGAAATTGTTGGAGTGGAGGGGGTGATGGATCGAGAGACCTACTGCAACCTCTTGGCGCGAACTTTTCGATAAGATGCGGAGCAGAAAGAGATGCTAATCTAATCACACCTACTCCATGTTCATATATTGTCCTAACAACACCATATGACGATAAATAACTTTGACCTGTAGCGAGAGGAGGTGCTGCTAAGATCATACTAGGGTTCTTTCTCGCGCTTACGTATGCGCATTGTGTCCGGCAGCGTTGAGCTTGGTATCAGACGTATTCATCACATGAGTGAGACGAGGTAGACTTTAATGTCGGCCGTGACCTGTGAAAGCCCTAGAAATGTCTTCATAGAAGATTCCCTGCCCAATCAAACCCAGCCAAGTGGCAATAAGCGCCCACAAAACTTCCCTACGCAAATTTGGAGCTTCCCCCAATTTCTGCAGTAGTAAACGGGCAGGCTGTTGAGGCAGCCAGGTAGCGTGTCCGTTTGGTGGGACACGCTGGAGCGCGCCCTAAGCACGTGTCGAAGCCGCGAGTGCGCGCAGACGACGGGCGACCGATTCAATTGCCCCTACCGAGTTTCCGATAAAAGATTGTACGCTTGAATTTATTATAGAGTCGTGCGTTGATACCGTTCGAATTTTTGCTACACCTGCTGGGCGCGGCCGGGTTCCGGGCGACCGCCTCAGCGACAGTTCTCAGCCATCGCCGTGACATCAACCGAACTCCGTTCTTCTCAACCTGACACGACAACAGTGGGATGCTAGGCTGCGTCCCTGCAGCGTCCGGTTCTGGGTGTCTGCAGATATGGTGATGGATGTTACCCGTGTGCCTCTAGACCGATGGGCGACCCCACCCAACAATGCGAGGCCCGGAGCTATTGCCAACGGCACCATTCCGAATCAGGCTCCATGCGATGTCGTGCATTTTAAAAGTGCAACGACCCGAGAGCTCTCGTAACCAGAATATCTATCATAACCCGGATTGACGCGATGCGTCAATGAGTTGGTTAGCTTGGTCCAGCGAAACCTCGCAGCTACGGTATTCCGCCATGTTTGCATGCGGATTGTACCTTGAGAGGGAGATGTCTACTACTCGCCATTCTATTTATGTTTCATACATTTAGTGTTGGGCGTCCGATCGTTCCCCCAAGGCACCCGCGCCAAGCTCGACCGGCCCCAAGCAAGCCATATAATTAATAGAGCTCATTATAGCACCCTTGCCGCAAGTAAAACCAGACACTTACTTTGTATATTTGATGTGCTGCTGTGGTCGTTCATACAGTCACGTGGCAAAAGTTTGTGGAAAATGCTATTAACGCCATAAACAAGATTAAGTCGTTGCTGGGTCAGAGTGCATCGGCACTTTAGAATGCTTGAGCTGCTATGCGTCATCGAGGAAAAATGGGCATGTCGCGAGCGGGGCAGCACAGGATTTTGGTGGCGCAGCCAGAATCCCGTCTTGGTATGGTCTGTGCCATACGGATGCAGCGCGACGGCGTCAACTTGGAGAATGGTGGCAGGAGCAAGTTAACTTTTATCATCATTTGCCATTTGCATCACCTACATCAAGCCGACCTACCTCTCCGCCGTCATCGATCACGCATGCACACGGTCTAGGCTGCATGGAATGGATAAAGAGAAGCTGTGCGAAATTTCTGGAGAGGTTGGATTGATCTGCCAGCCATTTTCTTCCCGAGCCTCCATCTACCGTGCTAATGTAAGCATAGCAGTGATGCATAACTATCAAAAAGGGGTTTAGCAGTCCCGACCCGAAGAGAGTAAAGAGGATATCATACCGAACAGACTAAGCGCCGACGGTTACTCCAGACTGGTGAGTTTGAAGGGTGGAAGTTGAACCACCGGTACCAGTCCCGCCATCACCGCCTTTAGGATCGGGCTTTTTCTTATTGCGGCATGCGGGACAATCAAATTGTCGACTTCTGCTCGAACCTTTACTAGCTCTCTCGTAGGGAGGAGCACACCATCGTCCTGCATTGCGAGCATTGAGGCACATTACGGGAGTGTCCTCTTCTGGATCCATGGTAGTATGCCCACATTTCCATGTTTTTGGCGTTGCAGGCTCTATATAACACATCTTCGAGGTCTGGCAGTTCAAATCTCTAATAACAGCAGGCCATTAGCTAAGAACGTTGTCATCGGATTTAGGATATACCAACAAAAGCCAGGATAGTGTGGGCAAGTAGCAAGGAGAATACCAGGACCGTGACCAGACTTGATCCGGAAGGAAAAGAGGTGAAGATATCAATGACGGGTGGGAGAAAGGATTTTCTGCCCAAATGGTGGGGACCTGGGAAAATATCATGTCTTATTACATCCACTTCCCCGTCACGTCAGCTATCACTCAGGCAGCGGGAAGGTTCTAAACATGGCGACATAGGTCCCGGCGATATGGTAGCTACCCATCGCAACTCGCTGCTGCCTTCGATAGTGTATCGTTTAGCAATGCCAAGCCTGAGCGGAATGTTTTCATCCAGTCGTTTGATTCCGGCAGGGCGGCTGCCTGTTCAAGGATCTCTTTTGTTCGCCAGTGAGTCACTTGAGAGTGACATGGTATCCAATCATTTTTGTCATTCTCATGACACCCGAGACGCTCCGCATGGATTCCCCATCAAGATTTGTGTTTCACGAAGGCGAAGCGCTGTGAAGGCCGTCAGTATGAAGACTCATAACTCAGAATCTCGATTGGAATCTATAGAGCCGGAAACAGGACCGTACATGGTAAACAAGAAAGCCTTTGCCAGCGCAGTGTAACTAAATGGCTGAGGTCTGAGTGTGGTAACCAAGCCAGATGCATACGCCACTGATAACCGAGACGAAATGTTGACTTGAACGGTTTAGTTGTACCAGTCGAGCTGAATACAAGATGCTAGCTATTCAAAATCTATCCCATCTTTACTCATCCACCATACCATGTATGTCCTTCTGGAGTTCTTCCATACTGGCATACTCTCCGTTCCAGCACTTTTTGATAATGCTCGCAAAGAGGATGTCGTCCGTCGCAGGCAGCTCTTCTGCTTCTGGCCAGCGCTCGGTATCGAAGTAATTATATTTGAACTCCTGCCAGACGGCAATAGAGTACAAGACGTACCCGAGATGAAGTATCTCAATTTGAGGGGTAGTATCGTTGACACAAAAGCGTTCCATATCGGTGTCTAATGGTAATAAGAAGGCTTCCCCAAAGTCTGATAGCTTTAAGGAATTGTCGTGTACGAGGATATTCCGGAGAGCAACGTCTTGGACGACAACCCTGCGAGTATGCGCGTAGCTGAAGGTATCCACTAGCAACTGAATCCACTTGGCTCTAAACTCTCGAGATGGTAAGGGGTTTGTCTGTATATAGGTCGATAGGTCGCCTTGGTTGGCAAAAGCGAGCTCAATTGACTCGTCCAGTGCTTTGAAACATTGGACGATTCCGTCATGGCTTCCCAGTCGTTCGTAGACGGCCTTCTCGTTCATGATTTCAGCGCGATTAACCATGTTGGAATAAGCTGTGTTGGGGTTGTTTGAGGGGTAGATTTTCGGTTCTTTCATAACGCGATCTTCCGCGATCCGCCAAACAAATCCGAAGGATCCATTGCCGATCAACTGCCCGCTTTGATGATTGCGAGGTGGACTGCTGTACGCATGAGTCCACGCGGTCGTAGGAAGAGTTGGAGGCGGCGGAATTGCCATTGATAAATAACACAACGCTGCCGGCGATGGATTTTGTTGGCAGTGGATCCAAAAAAGTTCAGTGTGACTCATCTACCGCCGCCAAGACCGCGAATCTTCCAAACCACGCAAGCGTCAACGCACGGAGCAACGCCCGCTTCGACTGAACCTCTCGCTCTGGAGCTGCTGCCAACGTTCGTTTCAGTGTCTCACAAATGAGATGTATGGAAGAGCTATAGGAATTTTTCATGGGTATATTTGTGCGGAACATGATCGTTACCAGTGTGCGTAGCAACAAGCTTTGAATCGAGACAACATTCGGTGTATTTTCGCAATATGGAGGACTTCTAACTTTATAATACAGTTGAGCGCAACCTTCTTTCACCAACGGTAATATTCTCAACCTCTCCAGGACTTTCCATCAAACACCAGATTGCAAAGACATTAGAATGGGTCAGATGACAGAGCCATGACGCCAAGCTCCCACGTTACTACGGTGGCGTCAACGTTTCGCCCTCTGCATCTCAAGCCACTTGTCCCATGTATCGGCTCCGTAATCCCGCTTGACCAATTCCTCAGCTCGCTCAAGCAGAGCTCCATTGAGACTGGTTACTGGCACCACTGTTGGTTCCCATAGCAACTTACAACTCAGAAGCCCGTCTTCCCCCAAGGAGACGCCACCAATGTCTACAACTTCCCAGTTTTTGCCACGAGAGGATCGTGAGAGCGGCAATGCGTAGCGTGGTGCCTTCTCCTCACGAGGATCCAAACGTGTCGAGATCTCCCTCGGCTCCCTCGGCTTCTGAGTTGCCACTCTTGCGGAGCAGCGACGCCGTTTGGGGAGCGGGGCATCCTCGACAGGCGAGTGAGACCCTACAGGAGTAGCAGGTCGTTTCTGGGTAGGAGGCGGATTCTGTGGAGTGGGAGTGTTGACGTCAGGTTGGAGGACCTCGGCATCCTCGATAGGCGAGTGAGACCCTACAGGAGTAGCAGGTCGTTTCTGGGTGGGAGGCAGATTCTGTGGAGTGGGAGTGTTGACGTCAGGTTGGAGGACCTCGTCGTCATGCTTCTCGGGTGAGACTTCCTCCAGCGCCACGCGTTCTGCGATGTGAGATTAGGAACGTTGAAGCACAAACTGAGACGGTATGGTAATTACCTTGACTTGAATTCAAAATGGAGTTCGAAGAATGCTCTGAGACTGAGGAGCTTCTGGTTGGCTGCTGTCGCCGTTGGTCTGCTTTTCGAGAGCCTGCACTCCCACCTTCGCGCTCGGTGCCGGCAGCATAGACGTCGTACAGACCATCACCTGCGACCTCGGTAGGGCTTGGGGAGACGGTGCGGTCGGGACCGTCCCCCGGGTGCTCACCGAGGACCGATTCTCCGCTTGAGCTGGTGAGCGAGGGACGCCCATCGCGGATGTCGGTGCGACGCGGAGAAGACGGGCCTTGCCTTTTCTGATCTCCAGGGTTATGTCCCACGGAACCCGTGCGAAAGGTCCTCTGACGCCCAGCATAAGCATTGTGAATATGGCCAGCGGAAGCCGGCGGCACTGAGAGCGGCGCGTTCCCATCGGACTCAGCCGTGGCTTCGCTGTGTGGCCGAAACGGGCCATGCCATTGACGCCTGCGCTCCTTATCGCCGAGAGCATGGCGGCCGACGTTCTGGTCACCGTGGTCGCGATTGCTATTGGCGGCATTGGCGCCATCGGCGGCCGAGTCTACAATCCGACCGCTGGTAGACTCAGTCAGAAGACCGAAAACAGAGGAATAGAAGTCCTCAATGCGGACCGGCTCGTCGTCATCTAGTACGATCGGCATATCTATGGTGTAGTGTGAGCATCGTCCGCGGACAGACGAAATATTAGGGATGTGATGTGCTCACCCCGACTCCCGCCAACCAGCCGCTCCGGGCTAAGTCCAGTGCAAAGCAAACTTCTATTGTGAACCAGCCGCTCCGGGCTAAGTCCAGTGCAAAGCAAACTTCTATTGTGAACCAGCCGCTCCGGGCTAGTGGGCTGTCGGCCTAGGTCGGACCTGGCCATTGCTGTCTTCTCCTTGGCCTTGGGCAATAGGAGCGAAAGGGGCGGGAGGGTATTATCCTCGCTATCGCGTCGGTTGTCACCGCCCTTATAATCGATGCCGACAACTTGGGGGCCACCTCGAGTACCGTTCCGGACAGAATTGCGCGTTGCAGTAACGGGGCCTTCTGGTACTATTATACGTCAGATACAACGAGCCACGGTTCCAACCACATGTGCGCTTACCATGGTCTCCCGATGGATTACCTCGAGCCGCCTGACGGCTTAGAAGAGGATCTTTCGGCTGGTCGGAACCAAAGAAGTCCACAAAGACTGGAAGGCCGTGAGGCTGAATCCTATCCCGCTCGGTACGCTGCCAGCCTCGTATGCTGGGTATTAGAGGAGGGAGGCGGGGGGTAGTGGAGGGGGCTGGGGATGGGGAGAGACGAATAGCATTGCTTTCGAGCGCTGGAAAACTATTTCTATAATGGATGAAGGCATCCATGGTAGAGTTGCAGTAGACGGAAATTTGCAGAAACGACGGATGATTGCTTGAGAAATGTGAGCGGTTTGAGATGGAGACCGCGAGCGCAGCAGTGGTGCCTCTTTAACATGTCGGAGAATCGTCCCCGTCACCCTCCGGTTCAGCGGACTTTCTAGCCGCTTCTTCTTCTTCTTCCCGCGGTACCTAGCAGCAGAGATACGCAATGCCTGTCCACGATGCCAAATTCCAATTTCTGTACTAGTCAAACGGGCAGGCTATTGGGTTAGCCATCTAGCGTTCCCGTGTGGCGAGATACGCTAGAGCGCGCCCGGCCGTATACGTCGAAGCCGGTGCGAGTAGACGACGGGCGACCGATTCAATTGGCCCCAACAAGTTTCAGATAAAAGATTGCATGCTTGAATTCATCATAGCATCGTGCTGATTACCAAACTACGGCCTTGCGTTACGACGAAATCAAGATGGCAACCTTGTTCTCCATCGCATGTCCTATGCACTCCAATTTCTGTACTAGTCAAACGGGCAGGCTATTGGGGGAGCCGGGGAGCGCGGGACACGCTAGAGCGCGCCCGGCCGTATACGTCGAAGCCGCAAGTGCGAGCAGACGACAGGTGACAGCGTCGTGCCGATCACTAAACCACGGCCTTGCGTCACGACGAAATCAAGACTTAGACCTTGTTCTCCATCGCATGTCCTGTACACTCCAATTTCTGTACTAGTCAAACGGGCAGGCTATTGGGTAAGCCTGTTAGCGTTCCCGTTTGGCGGGACACGCTAGAGCACCCTGGCCGTATACGTCGAAGCCGCAAGTATTGTACGAGCAGATGACGGGCGACCGACCGATTCAAGCGGCCCCAACGAGTTTCCGATAATAGATTGCATGCTTGGATTTGCCATAGCGTCGTGCGTTGCTACACCTGCTGGGGGCGGCCGGGTTCCAGGCGACCGCCGCAGCGACAGTTCTCAGCACACGTTCCATTCTCGTCCCACAGAGTATTATCGCTCGCCGGCGTCTCGGTCCGGCAATACTCCAGGGGAAAATAAGCCATCCCTGGGATCATCAGATAATGCCATGGTGGTCGTTTGGAAATGCGTGCCAAGACGGCATGTCGCACGTATCTGCAGTCTGCAGGGGGAAGAATGTCGTGACGTACTCGATATCGGGGGGCTGCGGTTTGCTGCCAAGCAAGGGCGGGCAGCACGCCATATATCTTTCCACTCTGCTTCCGATACTGCTGATACTCTCTCTACTATACTTGCTTGCTTTGCAAACTTCTTTCTCTCAAACATACACTTGCTTGCTTGCAAATCGCCTTCTACAGACAACATGGCGGCACTAGTATCATCCCTGGCGGCACTATCTGTGGCGGCACCAACACCCGGCGAGGAAGAGTTGTGGAGGACGGAGTCCAGCACTTACAGCCGGACTCCTCACTCGACTTTGATCAAACGGGAGCTGCCCCCCGACCAACGACCATTCGACCCCTTCATCAAACAGGTCTATATGCTCGAGCTTCTGGCGGTAGGGGTGGTCGCTCATACGTCAAACATGAGAATCCCTGAACTCAAAGGCTTCAATGTCGACGAGAACGGGCTAATCTTTATTGAGACGGAGCTTTGGGACGGTATCCCCTACGAGCGTGTCAAGGACGAATGCCGCATGCCTATCGGCGCGAAACATACCGCCACGGGAAGATGTGACATCTGCGAGACAAAGGCATGGGACAACGCCCAAAGCTACATCGCAAACGTGGTGCCCCCCGGGTTCGCGAAGCCTCCGCCCAATGCCATGAGAGCCAACGACCAGATTGTCACTACCATGGGACCAAGCGACGACTGGTTTGTCCCGCCGCCTTCGGTGGGAGACCACGACAATAACCGGAGATGGAAGGGTCGCATCCACTTGGCCTTCACACTTACGCATATCATGTTCGAGCGTGAAACCTTGGACGTCATCGGGGTATACCACTGGGATTGCTGGTACACTTTCCATCCTATTGGAGCCAGGAACTCCACGCCAAGTGGGCCTATTTCCTCAAGGTTAGCCACCTCATAATCCTCCTCGATGCCTAGTACTGCCGCTGATCATCTCCCAGTTCAAATCCGAGACCCGATACAACGTAGCCGAACCCGATTTTCGCTTCAATTGGCGCTATCGAGCTCCAATATACAACTCACGGCGTCATGGACAGAGAGGGAGGGAGAGCTATACAACTCACGGCGTCATGGATAGAGAGGGAGGGAGAGCGCTTGTGCTAAAACGGTTGCTTTGAATAGTGTTTGGAAGTCGTGCATATGTTTATAATAATTAAGCTATCCCTGAGACAATCATGATACCCTGGTGTTGTTTGGACATGCGTGCTAAGAAGTCACGACGTACTCTGCATGGAGAAGACGTTACGACGCACTCGATATCTGCAGGGAGACGTTACGACGCACTCGATATCTGTAGGGGGAAGACCTCGTGATACACATATCTGCAGGGAAGATATGATTACGCACTCGATATCTGTAGGGGGAAGACCTCGTAATGCACATATCTGCAGGGAGAAGATATGATTACGCACTCCATATCTGTAGGGGGAAGACCTCGTGATGCACATATCTGCAGGGAGAAGATATGATTACGCACTCGATATCGGTAAGGGGAAGACGTCGTGACACAAGGGCGGCCCGTACGTTATATATCTTTCCGGTCTGTCTCTAATACTACTGATACTCTCTCTATACACTTGCTTGCTTTGCAAAATCCTTTCTCTTGAGTCAAATATACACTTGCCCGCTTGCAAATCGCCTTCCACGGACAATATGGCAGCACCTTCCTCCTCGCCGCTATCATCGGTGCTATCATCGGCGCCGTCTTCGTTGGGGTCAACAACGTCCCCAGCACCGTCCCCGGCACCGGCCCCACCAGCGGAGCCCAACGAGGAAGAGCTCCAGACTCATGTTAGACTTGAGTTACCGCCCGGGCAACGACCAAGTAGCGTTCTCGCTCAACACTTCGTCAAGGAGAGCTTTAATCTGAGGGTTATGGCGCGCAAGGAAATCTCCAACCAGTCAAAGTTCAAGGTCCCTAAAGTCCTAGACAGCGGTGTGGACGAGAACGGGCTAGCGTTCATCAAGACGGAGGTTTGGCCCGGTATCCCCTACGAGCGTGTCAAGGACGAATGCCGGATGCCAGACGGAGAAAAACATATCGACACGGGAGGAGAATGTACTAAATGCGAAGAAAAGGCATGGTTCAAGGCCGAGTGCTATTTCTCGTTCGTGGTGGTCCCGGCGTTCGGAAATGGGTTGACCGTGGTGCACCCGGAGTTCGGGGAGAAAATAACCATTTTCATAACCCCCGACCACTACCTTTTCATGCAGCTTTGGGTGCGAGACGTCGTTAATAATAACTTGATTTACAAGATGAAAACCAAGATAGGCTTCCAAGCTCGGGATATCATGTTCGAGCCTGGAACCTTGGACGTCATCGGGATATACGACTGGCATTGCCGCCCTGAGCTCTCAGTATTACCAGCTGATGGAGCCTGGAACTCGACGTCAAGTGGGTCTATTTCCATTCCCAAAAGGTTAGCCACCTCATAAACCTCCTCGATGCCTAGTGCTGCCGAATTACCGCGTGGCTGACCATCTCCCAGTGTAATCCGAGACCTGATGCTTAATCCGAGACCTGATACAACGTAGCCTAACTCGATTTTCGCTTCAATTGGCGCTATCGAGCTCCAATATACAACTCACGGCGTCATGGACAGAGAGGGAGGGAGAGCTATACAACTCACGGCATCATGGATAGAGAGGGAGGGAGAGCGCTTGTGCTAAAACGGTTGCTTTGAATGGTGCTTGGGCTAAAACGGTTGCTTTGAATGGTGCTTGGGCTAAAACGGTTGCTTTGAATGGTGCTTGGGCTAAAATGTTTGCTTTGAATGGTGCTTAGAAGTCGTGTATATCAATATATATTCGAGTCCGCTGAAATCCATCATTCTATCCAAGATACCAACGAGGTGATGCTTCGAATAGTAACGCGACGAGTAATAACATGTATGTACAGCCGAATTACAGAGTTATATCTCCTCAACGTCCAGCGCCAAGCACTTTCTATTCTCGTCCAACAGAGCACTATCGCTCGCCGGCGTCTCGGTCCGGCAATACTCCAGTAGGAAATAAGCCATCCCCGGGATTTTATCGTGATGATGCTATAGTGGCGTTCGGAAATGCGTGCTAAGGCCTCGTGTCGCATATATCTGCACGGAGAAGACGATAATGACGCACTCGATATCGGTAAGAGGAGACGTCGTGATATAAGGACGGGCAGCACGTTATATATCTTTCCGGTCTATCTCTAATACTACTGATACTCTCTCTATACACTTGCTTGCTTTGTAAAATCCTTTCTCTTAAATATATACTTGCCCGCTTGTAAATCGCCTTCCACAGACAATATGGAAGTACCTTCCCCGACACTATCCCCGGCAGCACCTTCCCCGGCACTATCCCCGGTAGCATCAACACCAGCCCCGGCAACACCGGCCCTACCAGCGAAGCCCGGCGAGCAAGAGCTCTGGAGCACAGCCTGGAGCATCTACAGCCGGACTCGTTCTACTATTATCAAACGTGAGCTGCCGCCCGAGCGACGACGAAGGGACTCGAACGGAGAGCCGATTGCCGCCCACCCCTTTACCAAGGACCTCTTTGAGCTCGAGGCTCTGACGCTGAAGGCACTCTCCTCTAAGACAAATATCAAGATCCCTAGAGTGATAGACAGTGGTCTAGACGAGAACGGGCTTGGTTTCGTCGAGACGGAGCTTTGGGACGGCATCCCCGGCCCGCGTGTCAAGGAAAAATGCCGGATGCCAGACGGCGAAAAACATATCGATACGGGAGAATGCCCCAGATGCGACGAAAAGGCATTGGCCAACGCCGAGAGCTACCTCGCGAACATGGTGGCCCCGGTGTTCAGGAAGAAGCCTTGGGACGGCATCCCCGGCCCGTGTATCAAGAAAGAATGCCAGATGCCAGACGGCGCGAGACATGTCGATACGGGCGAATGTACCATCTGCGAATCAAAGGCACGGGCCGACGCCCAGAGCTACATCGTGAACATAGTGCTCCCGGAATTGAATAGGCTAACGCCCAATACCATAGGACCCGCCGGCAAGATTATCGCGCCGCCTGGGGTGCGAGACCACGGTAATCGCTGGATTTGCAAGACGGAAGCCGGGATAGGCTGCGGCACTGCGAATATCATGTTCGAGCTTGGAACCTTGGACGTCATCGGCATATACGACTGGGAGTGCTGCCTTAATTTCACAGTTAGCCACCTCATAAACCTCGTCGATGCCTAGTACTGCCGCTGATCATCTCCCAGTTTAAATTCGAGACCTGATACAAGGTAGCCAAACTCGATTTTCGCTTCAATTGCCGCTATTGAGCTCCAATATACAACTCCCGGCGTAATGGACAGAGCGTGCTAAAACGGTTACTTTGAATGGTGCTTGGGCTAAACGGTTGCTTTACGGTTGCTTTGAATGGTGCTTGGGCTAAAAAGGTCGCTTTGAATGGTGCTGGGAAGTCGTGTATATCTTCATCACTTGTATTTATTTTGCGGAGCGAGCGTATCAATATGTATTCGAGTCTGCTGAAACCTATTATTCTATCCAAGATACCGACGAGGTCATATTTTGAATAGTAACGCGACGAGTAACAACATGCATGTACTGCCGAATCACAGAGTTGTGTCTCCTCAACGTCCAGCGCCAAGCACTTTCCATTCTCGTCCAACAGAGCACTATCGCTCGCCGGCGTCGAGGTCCGGCAATACTCCACTGGGAAATAAGCCATCCCCGGGATTATCGTGATGATTATCGTTCGGATATAGGTGCCAAGGCCTCGTGTCGCACATATCTGCACGGAGAAGACATAATGACGCACTCGATATCGGCGAGGGGAAGACTTCGTGACACAGGGGCGGCCAGTACGTTATCTATATTTCCGGTCTGTCTCCAATACTGCTGATACTCTCTCTACATACTTGCTTGCTTTGCAAACTTCTATCTCTCAAACATACACTTGCCCGCTTGCAAATCGCCTTCCACAGACAACATGGCAGCACTACCACCGGCCTCGTCAGAATTATCCTCGCCACTCTCCTCGCCACCATCCTCGCTAGCATCACCGGCCCCAGAAACACCAGCAGCACCGACACCGGCCCCAGTAGCACCGGCTCCACTAGCGAGGCCCCACGAAAAAGAGCTTTACAGTACACACTCCAGAATCTATATCCACACTCGCTCTACTTTTATCCATCGTGAACTGCCGCCCGAGCGACGGCGAAGGGACTCAAATGGAGTCGAGATTGCTAACCCCTTTATCAAGAAGCTCTTTGAATTCGAGCTTCTGATACTGGAGACACTCTCCTCCAAATCAAAAATTAAGGTCCCCAAACCTATAGGCAGCGGTCTGGACGAAAACGGACTTGCTTTTATTGAGATGGAGCGTTGGGACGGCATCCCCGGCGACCAGGTCGGGGACGAGTGTCGGATGCGAGACGGCGGAAAACATGTCGATACGGGAGAATGTACCGTGTGCCACCAAAAGGCATGTGTCAACGCCGAGAGCTACATCGCGAACGTGGTACTGCCCGAATTCGAGAGGCTAACGTCCAATAATACCGTGGGACCCGACTCGCCGCCTTGGGGGCGATACCACAATGATCTCTGGGTTCGCAAGACTTCCGATGCCGACGGCTACGTCTTTACCACCTGGGACCTCACCCCTAACCATCTCCTGTTCGATTATGAAACCTTGGAAGTCATCGGGATATACATCTGGGAGGGTTCTGCCCTTGGGCCACCGGACTTTCACACTGTGAAGGGTTCTCAGCAAGAATTCGACGCCAAGTGGGCGACGTATCCCCCCCCCCGGTTAGTCACCTCATAAACCTCCTCGATGCCTAGTGCTGCCGAATTACCGCATGGCTGACCATCTCCCAGTTTAATTCTGAAACATCCCGGTGTGAATCCGAGACCTGATCCAAGGTAGCCGAACTCGATTTTCGCTTCAATTGGCGCTATCGAGCTCCAATATACAACTCACGGCGTGATGGACAGAGAGGGAGAGAGCGCTTGTGCTGAAACGGTCGCTTTGACTGGGCTTGGAAGTCGTGTATATTTTTATCTCTTGTATTTATTTGCGGAGCGAGCGTAGCAATATATATTCGAGTCCGCTGAATCCACCATTCTGTCTAAGAAACCGACGAGGTCATGTTTCGAACAGTAACGCGACGAGTAACAACATGCATGTACTGCCGAACCACAGAGCGTTGGGAGACCAGCGCGAGGGTCCAGAGGCCTAGGTACGGCCATCTACTGCGGGGGGGTCCAACCGTCTTGAGTTGTGTCTCCTCAACGTCCAGCGCCAAGTTGTGTCTCCTCAACGTCCAGCGCCAAGTTGGACATGACCACCATCTTGGTCTCGCCACCTGCCGGACCCGTGGGCGCAACAGGCGCTCAGCAGCCTTGGTCGGCTTCGGCTGCCGAGTGGGTTTCTGAACACCGCCGACGGGCGCATCGCGACGCCTAGTACCAGAGCGACGACCGCCTCAGCTACGGCCGCCGTGGCCGAGCGCGTGGTCTTGAGGATGTCGTCGAGCAACGACGACGACGAGTTGAGCTTGTCGTGACATGTCGATAATGGGAGTGGAAAGTAGAGCCATGGCTGTCGCCGCGGGGCAGGCGGAAGGGGAAGGGCCTAAAGAAGAGAGACGTCGCGCGTTAGTGGCAGAGCGCAAGGGAGCGAGCGGTAGAGAAGAGAAGTAGATGGGCGATGGAGGGTGTGGTGAGGTGAGGTTGTGGCCTCTAGGCCTGGACAAGGCAAAAGGCCTAAGGAGGAGGGTAAATACATACATATAACAGCGCCCATACCCCGCTTGCAAATCAGCGAGCATTTTTTCCTCGGCGGCATGGTGGGATTGACTTGGTGACTCGATATGGCTGAAGAGTTCCCAGGGGGAGGTGGACGGGCCGGTGTCATACTAAGCCCGCCCATCTGCTGTGAGTGTCGTTGAGGTGGTGGTGGTGGTGGTGGTGGAAGTTGGGGGAGATGTAGATGTGGATAAGGCATCATGAGAGAGAGCGTTAAGTTAAAACGCCTATAGTACAATATTAAGCTTGTTGAGTAGTTATATGACGTAGATTAGCGCGTAATTACTATTCACCGACAACTCGATAATTAATGCGTTAGCGCTCTTTTTCACAAAAAATTGCTAGAGAATCCGTGTGTGTTGTGGACGAGGTACCCAAGTGTTGAAGTGCGACAGGGATCAGTTTAGCGTATGTTCGAGACTCGAGACTCTCGTACCAAACGTTCAAGTGTAGCGGGATTAGTTAGATTGGCGCATACTGCTGTTCAAGATAGTCGGTAATTCATTAGTGCTCTTTTTTCAAAATTGCTGGAGAATCCGTGTGTGTACGAGGTACCCAAGTGTTGAAGTGCAACAGGATCGGGTTAGCGCAGAAGAAGATGCGATGCGCCCGCCGCACGGCCATGGGGTTCGCGGAAAAGCCGCCAAACCAAACCAAACCAAACCAAACCAAGCCGATCCGCAAACCATCGCGTTTCAACCATCTACCCATCTATTCACACATCCATTCCCCTCACGCGCTCCAACTCCATTCTACTCCGCTCCGTTCCGCTCCGCTACGTTACCTACGCCGCCACGCTACCCACCCCACCCACGATCCGCCGCGCCTCTTGCTCCTACCTCCTACCGCACCAATACCCCATCCCCGCTCTCGTACTCAGTACACCCGCGACGCTCCCCCTCCCCGCCGCTCTCCCCGCCCTTCGCAAACGGGGTACGCCCCGGTGCGCGTCTCTGTGCGTGCGTGCGCGCGTGCGTGTGTGCGTGTGTGTCTCTGTCAGCCTTTTTGTGCGGCATGGTTATATCGCGCGCGCCCTGGTGAACGTTGCGTTGCGTTACGTTACGTTACGTTACGTTACCTTGGGTTGCGTCGGGTTTTGGGAATTGCTTGCGGAGTGGGAAGGGAGACGGTTTAGCGACCGACGGCGTCCCGGGGGGCTCTTTTTTGGGGGGAAGGGCTTGCCGGGAAAAGAGTTGGGCGTGTGAGTGTGGGTTGGGTGTAAGGGAAGGGCAACGGAGGGAAGGGTAGAGGGTGGGGTTAGGATGGGGTGGAGGGGGATTTTGGTTGTGTTCTTCGGGGGGTGGTTTGACGGGCTGACGACTGTGCCGGTCTTAGCGTTGGTATTCTGGGTCTATGGAATAACCCACAAAGACTCAGCCTCAAGATCATATGCTACGACCAGTTCGAATGATTCTTGAGGGGATGACATGGAAAGAGTAGGACTAGGCCTTTGCCCAACAGACGCCATTCCGGTTGAATTGTAGTATCCTGTATATTTATTTAGTTGCGGGAGTAACGTTATAAGGGTAAAGATATACCTTGTAGCGCGATTAAGATATAGGTATAGGTATGGCTTAGGCCGTTGTGTAAACTCTTTTGTGTGACATTCTGTTGTGTGCTCTCATTCGGTCTTACTAATCAACCAAGTATAGGAAAGGACCAGTATGCCATGACAATTTCCGCCACGTTAACGCCAAGCAATCGGTGTCCTTGTGTGCAGGCTCTCGACACCTGGCCATTTCGTGGAAACGTCCCATGGCTGCTGGTCCTGATCGGGGCTTGGCGGTTCCGCCGTTCGGCCTTCAAGACGACCTGAGCAGTACGCGGCAATCGTGCGTCTGAAGGGCCACCGCGCCCGTTCACGCTGTCGAACGCGCGAATTGTGTAAAATGATACGATCAACGCTTTTGTGTAACTCGGGTAGAGGGCTGTACCTGTTTGTGTAATTTTTGGATTTTAGCTCTATACCCCTGTGTGTTATAAAACAATAATAGGTATAGGTATAGGTATATAGATTAGTCTAGAAGTCCTATAGATTCGCCATCGTGAGTAGGGAGGGCGGCCAACCCGGTCCGGCCAGGATCTTGTGCGAGAGGCGTTGAAATTTTCAAGATATGGAAGAGTAGAGGCTATAGTAGTTGCCACTAGCTAGCCGTAGTGTTTAGTTGTAGATCTTGCAGTGGGGCTAGCCTATTACAATAGGCCGTGCTCGAAAACTCACTAGCATATACGACACCGTCTGCAAGTTCCTTAGCTGAGCATAGCGAAAAGCCCTTGAGAATTAGTAGACAATTCCTTCGGAAAAGGGCTGGCATATACAGTCTTTCAAAGACACTTGTGAGACAAGAAGAGCAGGTTACTGAGTGACACAACTATCGCATAAGTACACAATCAGCGGCTCCCTCATATGTGACGGTAAGCATGCCTTGTCAAAAGATCATAAGCACGTAAGAGTGGCCCGTTTTGGTTGCTCGATGGGCACGAGTAGACTATGTCTACATCATCTAGGGAACTCACTCCTCTTCCACCTTAAGACGCAAAACCTTCTCCATCAACCAAGGCATAAAAGTATCCGGCATCCATGTACCCAACAAGTACCAAATGACAGTCAACAATCGATAACAGCCAGTTACAGTTCTTGTATCTCCAATATCAATAGGAAACTCAATAATATCCACCGCCGTGTCCTGATCAACAACCCAGTACAACCGCCACGTATGCCCAAACACGATCAGCCCTGGCAAAGGCGTGCACACCAGCTTCTCCCTAGGCCGGAATGCAGCGACCCGATTCTGCCACGCGGCAGTCCACATCCCTAGCTTAAACCTGGCGTCTTCTTGTTCGTAGAGGCCCTTCTTTGTCGCGATGGATATAAGGGCGGGTTTTTTGTATGCTTCATTGAGCGTCTGGTTGATAGAGAGGAATTGCGGGGGTTCGTGGAGGAGGAGGGTGTGGATAGCGGAGTCGAGAGGGGAGCCACGGCTGGGGGCGATATTGATAGAGAAGTCGACGACTTTAGGGCCGGAGGGGTCGTCCTTGTAGAGCGGGGCGAAGTCGGGGATAGGCTTTGCTGAAGTTCTAGAAACAGGTTAATTGAGCAAATATATCGGGTGAGGGAGACGGACATGTTAATAGCTTCAAAGCAGCACGGTTCGAAGAGCCGTAGGGCGCATGACAAGATCCGGTCATGTACTTTTGTGTTCCATTGTGCCTCGTCTGACCCGCTGTCTGCACATCGTCGAGCTGCTGCGTGAATCTCCAGCAAAGTCCCGTATTCGAGCTCGACTGACCATGACCCAAATTTTTTGCGGCTGTCATCGTGATCGATCATGCCCTTATGGATGACCTCGTCCGCCAGCCGTGGCGCAACGGCAGCCGGAATAGTCTTGAGGTCGCGACAAATGCGGAGCAAAGCCTGCCAGTGCGGAAGCATCTCTGGGGGCAGACGGCTGTGGTCGGAAACGTATTCGATGGGCTTGTTCAGCATGCCCAAGTCGTGCAGTGATCGTGCCTCGACCTCTACCTCGACGGCCACTGCGACCTGCTGCACTGGCCGCCGATCCCGACTTCTCAGACGTTGTGACTTACTAGGACTGGGGCTTCTTGGCTTCGCAGATTGAGGAGGAGAGGGTGATGGGTTCATGTTCGCAGCAGCGGGTGCTAGAGAGCGCTGCCTCTTTCGCAATGTAGATTCAGCGTCGGCAGCTGGGCGCACACGCTTTCGCCACGTGCGACGGTGAGAGGAGGATTTCTCCGTGGGTGTGGCAGCATCGACATCAGCCATTCAGGATGAGATGACAAAGTCCGATGGCATTGATATGGGAAGTGAGATGTTGGGAAGCGATGCGAGATGCGGGGTGCGGGGCGCGGTGACTTTTGATTCGCTTGCCAAGTTCGTCGTCGCCTCACCAGGCAACGCCTCAATATCTCACGATAATGAGGGATGGAACAACTCCAGCCCACGAAAACTCCGGTGTTCATCTTCACTTCTGCCTAATTGATGTCGCCGCTGTCTGCCGCTTCGCCTGTGCTTCTCACCTCTACTTCGCCCTCGCTCCGCGTCCCCCCGTCACTCTCCGCACTCTTGGGGTCTCCACGACAACTGATCAGCTTGCCTACTACGCTTCCACCCCTAATGCTCATCGAGCCTGGCGAATGGCTTCATTTCCCATACCGCGAGAAGACATACGTCAACTAGCTCCGCGACCTCTCCCGTAAGACCTCCCAAAGGCGCGCATATAGTATCACGGGCAAAGCTCTTGGTGGTGGAAACACAGGCCAGCTCAAAGGAAGGTCTTAATAGGCATGGGAGAAGGCGTCGGAGGAATCACAAGCAAATCGGACGAGGACTCGACGGTTCGAGATACAGGCTAGCTCATGGGAAGGAGGGACACAAGCTTAGTGGAGAGCGTGGAGTCTGGTCTGTGGCCTACTGTCATGAGGAGACGCCTACAGGTAATGCGAAACAGGAACTGGAGATATGTTAGGAATTGCGCCGTTACGCAACGACTGGCCTCTTGCAGGGCGTAGCGCGTAGCCTCTGCCGGCTCCATGCGCCCCTTCGCTGAGTTCCGGCCCTTGGTGGGCCTGGATGGCGGGCAGGACCACGTTCTTACCAGAGATAGTACTACGTGGCTCGAGAGAACGGGTGCGCAATGTGCGCGTACAGCGGAGAAGGTAACAGAACCTTAGCCCCTATATATCGGTCGTCGTGACCTGCCAATCTGCCGTACAAATAAAAACATGCCACGACTATTATCTGCTCAAGCATCACTCCAAAGCCTTGAGACTCTATATGCAGGTGGTGAAAGAAGGCCATGTATTTGTGCAGCGACTCCGATTTCATAAGCTTGGGGCCAATGCACCGTTGAGAAGCGCGTCGGTGGACTCTTTTAGATATAGAAGAAGATTTACGCAATTAAATATATATATATACATATATATCAGTACTATAGTAGAGTTGTGTAGAGTTGAAAAGTTGAGTAGCATTATTTTAGGTAGGGCAGAATCTATTAAGTAGGCGTTTTTCTTCTAACCGCGTACTATCGACACCGTGTTATCTTGGTCCGAGCTCAAAGAACCACTCGTCGAACATCTCCGAGTAGTTTTGTCTGTCAATGTCTGGATGTAGGCTTGCTGTACCAGAGCTGTCGGCGGAAGAGACGTGCCACATATGAAAGTTACTATTGCCACTCGGGTGCGCAAATGCCTGCTCGCCTCTAAAATTGCCTGGAGTTACCATTAGTCGATGAGGTTGACGAAGAGTACTGAAGCACTGACCGACGCATTCATCTAGTAGGTTTAGATCTGGATTAGGATGAGACATGGTAGAATCAGCCAAGCCTCTGAGTTTCCGAGGCGCGTGCATAGCAAGACCGTGAGAGTGCATCTTTCGTTGTTAGTAGATAATCTGTAATTCTGGGAGCAAATCCTTACAGGGTGAACAACCTGGTTCTGACCATCAATCGTGGTGTGTGTGAACGGCGCTCCAAACTTCAGACTCTGTATGTGGTTAGGTACTGAGGTGTAAAGGCAAGTAAGTAACTAACCATTCGGTCAAACTCAGCAAGCATCTCTGCCTTCGAGGGGTCATTTGCTTCCTTCGATCAGTATTAGTACCCAAAACCCGTGCGGTAAACTACCACGTACCTGAGAAGACTTGGCTACCAAGGATCTAGCTCGTTCGGTATGCTTTTGAATGATTGCCAACGCTCCTGCTGGTACAAACCTATCGGTTGCGGTAATCTCCGAAGCAGTTCGCGTATTCGGAGGGTAGATTCGTCCGGCGGGCGGAATTCCGAAGCCAGGCGATCCACCGTAGAAGAATTGCTGCCACGGCTTCAAGCCAGACTTGAACGCTCCGGCGTAGCTGCTCTCTGAACTCGTATGCGATGTATTTGGATGCACGAGAGCCTCGAAGGGCTTAAGGTTTTTCCCGGTGATCACATTGCTGATGACATCCAGTGTTTGTTCGTAACTCTGGGTGAATTGCTCAGAGTGACTGCACCTGGGCATATTCGGATGCCAGAAATTGTGCGGCAACGCCGCCGCCTCCTGCAGCACATCGAGCATATGATACCAGATACTCTGCATCAAAGCAGTGTCGGTGATGGCAAAGTCGGCGAAATAGTCAAGGATGTTGGCAACGCAGTCCCAGAAAGCTTCGAGGAATTTTTCGTCGCATTCTTTCAGATACAGTCCTGCATCTTGTTTCAGATACAGTCCTGCAAAAGTAAGCCCTCACGGACGACGACACAAGAAGAAGCCAAGTACTCACTGCGCTTATCGTCTACCTTGCGTAACTCCAGGTGTCCTCGTCCGGGATGATGAAGTAGACGCTTAATTTTCGCGTACACAGCCATGAAGTCCAACTCGTTGTCTCCGCAGATGTACTTGACTGCGAGTGGAGGATCCTCTCCCCAATTTTCGACTCGAATGACCGGCAGGTCCATATCCTCCCCTCGAATAGCCGGCGCATCCATATTTCCGAGATTGGCTGTGTCGCACCAATGCCGCATATAGTATCAAGGTCTCCGTTGTGTTAAGCCGAGCAAAAAGAGTTGAGCCACCTGACGCGGCTATTGAGGCGCCTCAAAAGATGCGCGCCAAAGAGAGAGGATATCGCGGAGGAAGAGGAGAGTCCGTGAAGTGAGTGAGTCAAGAGATGTGAACAATTTCAATCAACAACGCACAGGTGAAGGCAACACGTCGATGCCAAGACAAGTACATGCGTCATCAAGGCTGGAGCTTTTTCAATGTCACGTTCGCAACCCTCTGAGAAAGGTCTCATTTATGTCTTTCTTCCCGTTTCTAAAGGCGCAATCTACTCTAATAGAATGTTTATCGGTTCAGATCAACATGGCTTTCCCTCAGAGATACCTGGACCTTAGTTGACTCAGTGTACTCATACGACCATGCTGTATGTTGCTGAGCAATGCTTCTTCTAAAGCAGACTGGCTAATGCTTGCATCTAGATGTTCATATGTCAGCCTTACACATGACCTTTGATTGAAAAGATGTCCAGTGGAAGAATAGACTAGTTGGGCGTGGGTAAAAAGAGACAGGAGAAAGCTCGGTATTGATATTCCACAGATTCAAGACAAAAGCCTACAGAAGATGGAAGGAGAGTGGGGTATAAAGAAGCTCAACTACGTACCGTCGAGATCGCTAAAGCTACTCCCCATGCTCGGAGTGCCTTCACTTCCATCTCTTCTTTTCAATGCTGCTTTGCGTGGGCTGGGCTTTGCCAATTCAGTTCGATGCTTAGGACTGTGCGGGCTAGGGCTCCTCGGGCCCAATCTCGGCGCATCACTCGCTGAACTTGTAGCTGACGAGCTGGCTCCGTCATTTGAGGAAGGGTCCGGCGCAGGGGCAGTACTGATGGGTGTTGCGTCGCGAAACGTCCGAGGCGAGCCGCCATGATTCGATTTAGGTGGACGGGATAGTACCTTCGTATTAATTCGAATGTCAGTTGTTCTTGGCAAATTAGCAAATGGCAACATTGTAGTTGTTATGGGTCCGAGTGCCTCTCCATCATCTACAGCATCGTCATAGGAAATTAGTTCCCGTCGTCGTTGGGTACGAAACCGGGGTGGCCTCTTGAACAATTGACTGCGTTTTGCGGGATTCTCACTATCTGAGTTCGATGGGGAAGAGCTATCGGAAGAAGAGAAGGGCATGACTGGTGATGTTGCATCCAAAGAGCTCTGTGCATCGTTTGATAAAGAAAGGGCGGCGGTTACCCGGTCCGCTCGATCAGAGGCCGGAACCGCTCGCTGACGCGGGGGCTGAATTCGGGGCAAGGGCTGTTTGGCATACGCTCGAGCCTGAGTGATCGTATTGGTTGATGGAGTCCGAGATAGAAGGGGTTCTGTGAGATGCGTTGGCTTTTGCAAAAGAGAAATAGAATAAAAGACATACTGGGTGTTATCGATTCGCCATGAGCCGTGGTGCTGACTTTTTGGCGTGCAGGCAAAAGTGACGGTGCTTTATGGGCTGGCGTGCCACATTAACAAGGGCCGCTGATAGAGAGCATGTACGAACCTCCTGGCACACCACTTCCTGGTCTCTTCATCAAGACTCCGCCCACAGTCGTATGCGTATTCTCTGGACTAGACGTAGCTGGTGCGGTGGAGCCTCCGACCTTCTTCATCTGGGCGCGCACATGGTCCAAATGTCGTTCATATAACCATGCCGCCTGTTGCAGAAGGAATGTCGGCGGTACATGGAAAAAGTCTGCGCTAGTGGCTGTCAGCAAGCCCATATTCGTGGTGCAAAGGCGGATGTACAGTTCAGTCCCTGTCGCAAGTCAGTAGGTGGCATTATTGTGATGAGGCGTTCTTACAGTTGAGGTCACTAGTTCTTGATGATCTAGATATCGTTTTCCACAGAGTACGATCCTTTGTAGTGTCCCAAGTCGCCTGAAGCGTCGGTTAGTGAGGAAAATGAGATTGTTGAACCGAACGGGATCTCGCCTGCTGCGGGTCCAAGAAATCGCCTCGTGGGAAAGGGACGCGGATGAGCGTCGTAAACCGCGCGCCGGACATTCCGGGTACGGTTTAGTATTTGCAGACTGGTTGTTGAGTGCGGCAGCTGCCTCAGAAGGATGATTGAAGTCTGATTTCGCCAAGATCCTGGATCAGGTTGGCGTGAACAGATATACTCGTCTCACGAGATAGCAACACACGCGAACATTTGGAAGCCAAGCGACTGAGACGAGAAGAAACGAATAAATCCGATCATACCGAGCAAAGTGAGCTTTTACTTTAGTGCACCTGATACAACTGCCGCAGCATACCGTCCTCATGCGATGGTGAGATATGCAGAGATGTGCGTTTCAGCACTTCCTTCCCGTTGTTAAACGGGGTCCGGGCCCGATGGGTTGATTGGACTCGTTTGGGTATTTGGTCACGTAATAGGGAAGAAGGAGTAGGAACTTAGGGTAACGTGTTTCATAAGTGAGTCGCGAATACAAGCGAGTCGTGAACCCCAAAATACACCTAAAAATCGAAAATCTACACCTTTATATCTCTACAACAACCTATTAATAATCTTTTAAATTTTAATAGAATATAGATAGTATCTAGATAAAGAGGATATTAAGTTCCTAAAAGCTAAAAATTTATATTCCTTAAGATAGCCGTATTTTGGCCCCCAAATTCAAGAAATTTTACCTTTTCTTTAATATCTTCCGTACTATTAATTTTTAGCTTTTAGGAATTTAATATCCTCTTTATCTAGATACTATCTATATTCTATTAAAATTTAAAAGATTATTAATAGGTTGTTGTAGAGATATAAAGGTGTAGATTTTCGATTTTTAGGTGTATTTTGGGGTTCGCGACTCGCTTGTATTCGCGACCCGCTTATAAAACACGTTAATAGTTCAATTACGTTGATATATAAGGATCAATCTAGATTCAAATTAACTATAAGAGGAAAACTATCTAGGAGATTCGTAGTCATTATATATCAATTTGTTTCCTTAGATCTGTTAGATCTGTCCCGTAGATCTACAGATCCATCACGTGACCCTTCTTACGTGTCCATGTTGTGATAGGCTTCTGGGCCGAGGTCATACTCTCTCCCGTATCCCTCGTATCCTGCGAGTTCTTCGTACGCCTCAGCACACGCTTCGTCGGAGCCGTAGATGGTCTCGATTTCTGGCAACTCCATTTGCCAACGTTACATTGTTCGTGTGTGGTTTGTAACACCCGTCAGCAACTCGCAAGCCTCCCGATACTTGGCGGCCGTCCGCTCCACCACCTCGTCGGGAACAACGACGTCATTCTTGCCTTTGAGATTCTGGGAGACTAGCCAGTCTCGCAAGTATTGTTTGTCGAAGCTAGGTTGTGCTCTTCCAAGATGAGATGACCAGGTTTCCTTTGGCCAGAATCTGCTGCTGTCTGGGGTCAATACCTCGTCCACCAAAACGACGTCGTTGCCATTCTCCCGATCCAACCCAAACTCAAACTTCGTATCGGCTAGAACTATTCCCACTTGCTCAGCTCTGGCTGCTGCAGCTGTGTAAATTTCTAGACTCAGCCTTTCGATATTGTCGGCCACCCTTTCATCGCCTATGAGCTTCCTCGCCTGATCTGGACTTATGTTCTCATCCTTGCCTCCCACTTCAGCTTTCGTACTGGGCGTCCATAGTGGGCTGGGAAGCTTTTGACCCTCTACCAGTCCAGAAGGTAAACGGATTCCGTGCACGGTGCCAGACTGCTTGTATTCGGACCATGCAGAACCGGTAATGTAGCCTCGCACAATGGACTCGATCGGAACAATTTGGAGGCGTCGCACTTGCATGCTCCGGGGACGCAGCGCATTAGACAAGGATCGATCAAGCAGTGTGGTGAGGCGTTCCGGTAGTTCCTCGGTGAGAAAGTGAGTCTTGAGCGTCGGTATCTCCCTTCCGAGGTATTCAAACCAGTAAATACTGTAGCGGTTAACGGGACGAGATGGAAGTCAAGGGTGTGGGTCGATACCTCATTGCAGTAAGCAGGGCGCCTTTTCCTGGGATGCCCTGCAGAAACAGTCAGTCTCTGATGGCAAATAGTGGACGGTGCGATCCAATTCCAAAACCGGAGAATCATCTCTGAGGTACGCCAGACATACGTTCTTCATGACCACGTCATACGCGGATATTCGGTCGCTTGCCACGAAGAGCAGCGTGGTATCGTTCACCGCGTAGAGGTCTCGGACTTTGCCGGTTGCGACTTTCGGAAGCAAGCCCTGCAGATCGATGTTGACGACCCCCGGGGAAGGCATCGTGGGTCGGTGGCTATCCAAAAATGATATGAATTGAGCTGCACATGGTGAGAAACTTTCGACTACTGACGAGCGGGGCTGCTGTGGCTCGTGTTGTGGCTCGTGTTATGGCTCATGTTGTGGCTCGTGTTATGGCTCATGTTGTGGCTCATGTTGTGGCTCGTGTTATGGCTCATGTTGTGGCTCATGTTGTGGCTCATGTTGTGGCTCGTGTTATGGCTCATGTTGTGGCGTAGAACTACCGATGACGCGATATCCATGGTCAAGGGTTGCATTGGGAAAGACATGAAAATGTGCTCGATATTGCTATTGCGCCTAGGCTACATCATCCTTTGCTAATGGAAGCTCACTCTTGCTCTCAAAATCTTGCAGCCCTGTGAAGCCCTCCTCCACCACCCACCTCTGACTGCATTGTCTGAGGACGGTGCATGCATTCCCAACAACAAGTAGCCCGGGCGGACGACTGCCTTCCTCCTCTATTGCCGCGCAGACATGCTCTAACGTAGTCCTGATTACCCGCTGGTCAGGACAACTAGCTCGCTCAAGAACAGCGCATGGTGTATCAATTGGATAGCTCTTCAAATGCAGAGACTCAACAAGGGCAGAGAGACGGTGCAAAGCCATTAGGAACACAACAGTGCGCGATGAGACATAGTCCGGAGGATCGGGTGCGACGCCTTTTCGACCGGTGCCGGTGCATATCAGCAGCTGGTCAGCCACGCTTCGGTGAGTAGGGGGAATAGCAGCAAAAAGCGGCGCGCTCAAGGCACTCGTGATTCCTGGGAGAACAACAGGCGTGTATCCATGGGAGCGAAAGAAGCCGTACTCTTCTCCCCCTCGGCCATAAATGTATGGATCGCCCTGCTTTATGCGCACCACGACGTTTCCGGCTCGGACACCAGCCAGACCTAGTTCAAGCAGCTCTTCCTGGGCTTTGTCGGCATTGCCCGGGAACTTTCTTGCAATATGAACTGTTGCACGCCGTGGAACGAGGTCTAGGATGGGGCTCGGCACCAGCTTATCAGCAAGGATGAGGTCAGCAGACAGTATAGCCTTGTGGGCTGCCCGTGTAAGAAGCTCTGGATTTCCTGGCCCGGAGCCAACCAGCAGGATTCGTCCGACTGGCGCCGCTAGGTCGACTGTACCTCGTGCTGCTTTGAAAGAATTCGAGCTGGTGTAGTCGCGCAGCAACATGTCCACATCTGAATCTGATATGGCTGCAAGACGTCGGAGCGGCCAATATTCACAGATCTGAGATAACCAACGCATGCGGCGACTCCGGGCCGCTTCAACGGTCTCCGCGCTGACTAGTTCGTTAAACGTAGCCGGCTGACCACTCTCATCCTCGTCAGCCTCCAGATCCTGCGAGAGCTCGGCTGCATGGTCTTCTTCCCATATGCGCCGCCGCACAGTGCCGAGTCGCTCAACGGCACTGCCGAGACGCGGAGGGAGAGATGCCACTATCTCGCGACGTATTCTCGCCGAAAGCTTGCATCCTTTTCCAGAAGTGGTGACGCCGATCTGCAAGGGGCCGTCGGAGTGGGTGGAGAGGAGCGTAAATGAACAAAGGTTCGGCGCATCGGTAACATTGACTGGTATTCGGAGCCGGCGACACAAGCTTGAGATTTGGGTTCCTGCTCTCGCATTAGTAGAAAAAGACAGTATACGGCTGTAGGACAAACCAAGACCATGCTTGCCGCCAGCCGTTACGAAGACAGCGTCAACAACGCCGTCCACGTCGGCACGCCCAAGGGATGTCAAGTCATCGTCTTTGAAGCTGCGCTTCAGCCACCGCACCTCGCCCTCGTCGATCCGCCTCGCTAGGCCATAATGTAGAGTTGCTTCTGCCGGGGCGATTAGGATCGGCTTAGCCCCGACTTCAATAGATCGCGCGCAACGGGCGCCCGCGAGGGGATTCGATCCGATAACCAAGTGGACATGGGACGTCGACTCCACGGCTGTCAGAAGCGCAGGGGCCATGAGAAGACAGGTCGCAGCCAAAGGAAGCTGTAGGTACAGTAAGAGAAAACCGGAGAAATGTGCAGGATCGAAGAGAAGGAGCACTTGATAAACGGATGAAATTGTTGGTAGGGATATGGTCACGGTTCTTTTTTGGTTCGATATCGATAACGCAATCGGTAGCTAGTCCCTTTGGGGAAGCGTGGCGGGAATGCCGCGGAGGATCCATTTTCGAACAGGGCGCTTCCGTGGAAATGTGCCAACTCAATCCAACGGCTCCTCGCGGCCCATGACAATGTGAAGGGCCTTGCGGCTCAGCATCACGCTATGCTCGAGCGCGTTCAGCTTTGCCATGGCCGACATCAGGGCCGGGTCCTGGCTCTCGACGCGGATCTTTTCCTTGACCCGCACTTCCTGGCCTCGGTATGTGAAGGTGCGGTCGGCCTCGTCGTGCACAGGCGGCCGGGCGCCACCGAGGGCCACAGCGAGTCTATCGCGGAGGCTGAAGCTGGTGTACGCGTCGTCAGCTGCACTCTGGGCCTCCAGGGTGCGTACCTCGAGGACCAGGGCAGCGTCGAAGACGAAGAGGTGGAAAGAGACGTTGGGGGGCAGCGGCGGATCAAAGACCTAGAGGCAAGTCAACCATGTGCTGTTTGGGAGGCCGCATCGCATATAGCTACCTTGTCGTCGGGTGCATGCTCCCACCACGGCTGCTGCACGTCCGAGTAGCCCTTGAGTGCTTGTCGAGCTTCTTGGATGTGTTCGTAGAGCAGCCGCAGCTGGCCGGCGACGAAGTTGGCATCGGTGGAGTCGCCCGTCCACGTAGTCACGTCGATGACATCGAGGCACGTGTTTATCGAGGTGCGGACCGCTGTCAGCTGCGGGACAACGAGCGTGGGCGCATGCGGGGCCGAGGAGATGGTCAGGTCGAAGGTTGCCGATCCGCGAGGGGGGGGGAGGCTCTGCAGGCGCAGCTTCGCATTCTAGTACCCAGATGAGCTTGCTGCTGCATGGCGAAGCGAGGGAAGCAGGTCCGCGGGGGCAGAAGACGTACGCCTTTGACGATGCGGGTGCCGACGCGGGTGACGAGCCCCTTGAGGCTCTCGGAGCGCACCGACGAGAGGACGAGCGTGGAGCCGCTCTCGGTGGGCGCCAGCAGGGCAGCGCACTCCTCGAGGCCTGCCTTCAACGTCTGCAGCGTCGCGCGGAGTTGCAGCAGCAGCCATTCCAGCTCGCGGGCCTGCGCCGTCAGTATGCGCATCTGCCACGCCCGGGGGAACGCTGGACCTACCTGCGATGCTGCCTGCTCGATGGCGAGCTGCGCGGCGTCAATGGGCGGCCAGACGGCGGTCGACATGAAGGGGGAGGGGGGAGGTACAAGTGGGTAGGGGGAGGTACAAGTAGGTAGGGGACTTCAGGGCGCGCACAGTTGATATGCACATGGGTCTCGGCTGCTGCCGATCGACGACAGGGACAGGGAAGCGCGACGCCCATACCAGACGCCAAATGTCTACATGCTCCAGCCACCTGCTCATAGTACAGTATACACCGTCCATGATGCAAACATCTGAAAACGGTGACCTCATGCTGGGAGACTAGGCGGGGCTTGCCGAGCTTCTGTGCCGTCCCGCCATCCATAGCCATCCACAAAGTCAGTCCACCCATCCATATACGTCACCACTTGGTCCGCGTTCGTTTGAAACAAGACGCGAGCCATCATCTACATGCAACATATATTGCCGTCCTCCGCTTGCTTCCGTCCTTGCCTCCAGCCAGCCTGCTACCCCTAAACCACGTGATACTAGCCATCGCTATCCCCATCAGCCCCATGGCATCTCTCGTGGGATTGGCAGCCGTCGTGCTCCACGCAGGAGGTCTACTTTTGCAATTGTTCGCCATACTCTCGGGCGCGGTGAACGGCAGCCCCATGAACCAGTTTTACTTCCTCGAAGCCTCCACGACGGGCATCCCCAACGCAAGGAACCCGTCGAGATGGACTTTCTTTGCCATGTGCGGCGTCGACGACCGAGGCCACAACAGCAATTGCGGGAGCCCTGTGCCAGCTCTGCCCTTTTATCCGCCACGCAACTTTGGAACGGACGTCAATGTGCCCAAAGGGTTTATTGGGTATATTCACAACCAACCAGTACAGTGTGGACAGGAAGCTAACCGGTATACAGGATCGAACAATACTACTACTACTACTACATGTCTAGATTCTCCTTCGCTTTCTACTTGATCGCTCTGTTCGTCGCCGCCGCCGCTCTGCTCATCGGTCTACTTGCACTCTGCAGTGGTGTGGGAGGCTATCTATCAGCCTTGACCACGGCTGTTGCTCTCTTTTTCCAGACGCTGGCTGCCGCACTGATGACGTGAGTGCTCCAACTCCATACCTATCTCCCTCATGCTGAGGGCACTCAGGGCATGGATCGTAGCGGGTCGTGACGCCTTTCGTAGCGCGGGCTTCGAATCCAACGTCGGCGTGAAGCTGATAGCTTTTACATGGGCCGCTGCGGCTTGTTTCTTGATATCGTCGGCTCTCTTCTGCTGGCCTTTCCGCAGAAAAGTGGTGCACTGGGCAACAACCCCAAAACCCCCACTACCCCGGATGACGAACCCCGAGGAAATCTGGCTGCAACCGTTTCCCATGTAACAATTTCACGTGCTGTCGCTGTCGAAGCGCTACTGGACGCGATACATCACGTGTGCGTCGAAAGCGCTCCACTCGATCGACCAGGAGCAAGGGAAGTTTCTTGGAGACTGAATCGCAGCCGAGAGTGAAGGATGGTTGCTCGTAACGGTATCCACTGCTTTTTGCGGAGGGCATTGTCGGACGCTTAATGGTAAGCTAGCGCATTGATGATACCGTGGTCGTTTGTCGGCTTCTTGCTGGAGTGGTCGAACCTTGGATGTTTTTGAAGGTCGTCCGTTTGGTAGCATGTCATGTGGATGCAAGAAGTCGAGTCATAGTTGATGGCGAAGCCCATGTACCTGTAATAAAGGACATAGAGTAGTCTGCTTGATTGCATAATCCAGTGCTATAATATCTCTTCATTGGAATGTGCGTGTTGGACCATCACATCTTGTCTATCCGTCGATCTCGAAGCGCGTGTGTCATCCTCACTATGCTCATTAATGGCAATTGGACTCGATGGCGCACTACCCTCCTGATCAGGTGCTTCAACGATCAATATCTCCTCGCGGGGCCTGTGTTCATTTGACTGATCTGTGACGGAAAGCCGCTGTCGTCTCTTAGGTAACGGTGACGGTGCTTCCTTAGGACCAGATTGAGCAGTATTGGAGTTTGAACTTGCGCTCGATGATTTGCACGGAGTTGTTTGTCGTACCAACCTTGCACGCTCACTGTCTGGCAAATGGGCGCGGCCAGTAGGATCGTCGAAGTGAGGGGGTACTGGCTCCTTCACGGGAAAAGGATTTTGTCGAGTAAGATTAGCCCAAGTGTTCCGTTTCTCAGGTTTACGCGGCGGTGGAAGGGGCGTGCCAGGTGGTGGAAGTGGTTGACCTCGTCCAATGGGTCTCAGGTGATGGCCAGTCTCTGGGACCAGATCACCAGACGCAGGAGCGCGAGAGCCACTAGGTTCACCATCATCATATGCCTTAAAGTCATTGCCCCTTGTAGAATGATCACGGGTGGAATTCTCTGCACCAGAAGACGATGACAGTCCGACAGCGTGTCGTGAATTAAGCCATTTTTTAGCCACAGCTGTAGCGGTATTGAACGACTGATTGAATGTGGGCCGTCTGACCCCTGTTATAGCCGTATGGGGAGTTGCAGTCGATCTTTCGTGATGGAGTCCATGCTCTAGCGTTGGATATACGTTGTCTGGAGGTTGATTTTGGCTTAATGAGTCCGCGTCCTTACTCACCAGACTAGCATTGGAGATAGTTGCCTCTTCATAGTCCCGGTTGTCTCGACAGGCTCCGATGGATGAAGGTGTATTCTGCTGAGGTGTTGCAGTTCCTTGGTGTAATGAAGAAGTCCGGAGTTGCGAAGGGGATCTAGGTGGCGGTTTCGTTATTTTTGTTTTAATTGTGGCGATGGCATCGTGTTGAAACCTACGTTCATCCGGGTTACCTGTGAATGCATTCGCCGTGTGGGTGTCAAGTAATGGGTTTGCGACACGAGAAAACGAGCTCGAACGCATCACTTTTGGTTTCGCGTCTGGCCATAGATCTGTCCCAGAAGATATAGCGACACCTTCGTTGTCTATTCCTGAACTCATCTCAACCCGCCTGGACAAGCCCACTGAATCTGCACAACTTGGCGTAGACATCCTTTTCGTCACATCGTTCTCAGGATAGTTACGAGAATCGGATTTTGAACTGCCAGAGAGACGGTCGGAATCCTTGGGTACAGAATCTGTTATCGTTAGAATGTTCCAATATGTGGTGCGAAGGTTTCCTTGCTGCTCATATCCCATAAACCCCCTCTGAACTCCTGCGATGACGAGTCACTAAACGGAATATCGTCCCAATTCGGGAACACTAAAGTCTCGTTTACAACCTCCCGGATGCGACTCTCAATAGCTCGCAAGATTACCCCATAGGTGATCTGTCGTGTACTAACAATGGGCTCAAGACATAGCTCCATCTTTGGTGCTGTCTCGAAAGTTATCCAAACACGATTGCTTGGTGGGGGCTTGATTCGTAGCAGGATGTGGCCATCAAGTTTCTTTAGTATACTTGCAAGAATGATGCTGACTTCTCGAGCCTTAAATCGAGTACCGAGGTCGACTCGAGCAATAGCAGAGATATCGAGGCGGAAATTACCCCTGTAACCGACGTCTGCCTCGACTATCAAATCCCCGTCCATAGTCAGTTCTTTCAGTTTTGGATTCGTAATGAACGGTGGTAAGTTCCCCATATCAATCTTCTGCACATTAATACCGCTGATGAAGGCTGGTTTAGGTACACGCGCAATTTTCTTGTTGACTTTCGCCCAGATAAACTGCTCGACTTGTGGGTTCTTGTAGAGGGCGAGAAAGAATCTTCCGATAAGCGCATTGATCCATCTCGTATGTAGGTTTTCTTCCGACGCATGAAGTTGTTGGATAAGACCAACGAGATCAGGCATGTCAAATTTAAGCGCATGAAGTCGACTCGGATGAGATGATGTGGGTCGATCCTGATTCTTCAGCATCGCGTGGTAGAAGTCTTCTTTATGGGAAGAATTCTCCGAGAAAAAGTAAAATGGCTTCGACTCTGGCTGCATCTCATCATGTTTAGGGCGTTGAGTCAACCGGATACAGTTCCGCTTAATCCATAGTTCACCCTCGGGAATCGTACCATCTCCAGCATATATATCCACATCGTAGCTGGAGAGCGAGATGACATGTCTTACTTCCAACTGTTCAGAGTCGTCGTACAGCATGAGGTGGCCGTGCCTGAGAATCAGTACTTGGCGCAATAGCACAGGACAGCAAATTTCGAACTTACCGTAGGACGACATAAAACACATTTCGACTCCTTTTACCCCGCCCCGAATTCGTATCTGGGGAAGGACTGCCGCCTCTACTCCTATCGAATATGCTTCGGTACATTGTCTGGTATACACTCGGGCTCTCCACCGCGACTACAGCTCCTGCAGGTGTTGTTCGTTCTGGAGGCTTGCCATTCGTCCCCCCGGGTACGTATTCTCGACATACGGCGAAGTAACCTGCGGCAACGTCGGAGAGATGGGGGTTCGGCTTTGGTTCGTCGGGAGATTGCGTCGGGTTCGAGATGGAAGATTGGGATTCTCTTCGCGATCCGTTCTCGGTTATGACGTGCCTACGGTCCGTTTTAGTGGCGAAGTGTCGAACAGCGCGCTTTAGGTATATACAGCACAGGAATAGGCCAAGCAAAAGAGGCAGGAATGTGATGCCACCGAAGATGTAGATTGCGATAAGAAAGTATAATGAGGCCATGGTATTGTCGATATGGCCCATACTCATTGCCCACCTGGCAAATGCTATCCTAGGATTAGGTGGTCGACACCAACGCGAACCGGAGACCGAAGCTTGGCACGGACGAATGATTCGCCGCCGCCCGGGATGTCACGTGACCATTCGCTCATCGCCGCTGTCCCACAACCGGGGCAGTCCACAAGCAAACCTGCCACCAACATCAGCCCGCCAGCATCTCGTCACGCCACCGCGCCTAAGCGAACGCCGCGCCATTTCCTACGTCGTGACGAGCATCAACACGCAGCCCCGGTTGGGAAAGCCTCGCGGCATCGTCGTGCTGCTCGACGGGTCCCACAACTTCCAGTACTTAAGCTACTGGGGGGCACGCGCCTCAGAAAATTCCCCGCACACGGAGAAAATCAAGCTGGTCATCAACTCCAATTCAACCACGCCCAACGCAGCCAATATATATTATTTTATATATATTTCTATCTAGCAGACCCTATAAATCGAAATAATTATAAAACCCCTAAAAAATCCCGCAAAGCAGCGCTATAGAGTATATAGAGGTCCGGCCCATGGTTTTCGGTGTGCGGGGAATTTTCTGAGGCGCGTGCCGAGGTACCCATCAGCGTGGCGACCTTGGATAAATTTACGCGCCATAGTAAATACAAGGCTAATGGAACACTATTACGCGCAAAAAGAAGGCTCTTCGTAACGTAAGCGTAAGGGTAACAATACTAACGTAATTTTTAGGTAGTAAGGTTCTTTGGATATTTATAAATAGATATAGTACACTACTTATGTAGAACTATAGCAAATATCAACGTGTCCGCAGAAATCGAGTTGCTTTAAGTCAAAGTACCTCTTATATGTCTTAGTACAGAGCGTGTCTCGACACCCTTCACTCCTCCCGCGTCAACTTTCACCTCATCCGCGACTTCCACCACGCGTCGTCTTTCATCGCATCCGCCCGCCCTTAATACATCTCCGGGTGGTATAAGTGTACGTACCGCTTCTCGAAGCCATCTACGCTAGTCATATACGTTATATTCTTAATACCAACGGGCTCCTTTATTCGGTCTAGGTATTAAGTAGCCTAGTAGAGAAGATAAAGACTAGAAGTAAAGTATCTAAATATAGTATACGTATTCTCGCGCAACTACCGGGTACGTATAATTAGTAACTACTAAATTATTTAATTTCTATAATATAATATTATAGGGCCTATACCTTATACTTTCGGTAAAATAGAGGTAAATATAGAGTCGGTCGCTATTATAATACTAATAGCTATTAAATCGAAGTAGTAATATTATATTACGTCTACTTCTACTAGAGGACTCCCGGATTATTATCGGCCTAGCTACGGTTATATACTAGATCTTATATAGTTCTACGTTCTACTATTACGTCTTCTTAAGGATTCGTCTTATCTCTATTCGAATATAACCCTTTTACTACCTTAGTATTTATATACCTATCTATCTATATATACCTTATAATTTAAATCCTTTCTACTCCTTTTTAAGAACTAGTAGTACGGTATTAATACTAAAAGCTAATACTTTAAAAGTTCTTATTAATTATACTATACGACGTCTATTTAAAGCTATTAGTATACCTCCTTATACTACCTACTTAAAGAAGAATATCTACTTTAGTACCTATCTATCTAGTAGACGAAATAATCCTAACGCGTAGCTAGTCGACGAAGTATACTAGTAGCGCTCTAAGTTTAATAAGTAATAAGTTTAAGAACTAGAATTAGATAATAAGAATAACTACTAATTAGAAGATCTATTTAATTTTAAAAATATTTAAAAGGGTTAATATATCTTTAAAACCCCTATAATTTATATATAGTATAATAGTAGAAATATCTTAAAGATATCTAATAAACTACTATCTTTTAATAGGACCTTAATAATAGCTATAATTAATAAAGACTACTAACCTACGTAAGAAAATAATAGAATATCTAGCTATAAAAATATAGCTTATATAAATAGATCTTAATTATACTAATTTTTAGCTCCTACTATACTACCTATATTAGGAGCTAATAATATCCTAATAGATAGTAATTATTTAGGTATAATCTATATTATATCTATTTATACTTTAGTCTTAGATAAAGTACTTTTAGTTAAGATAGTATAAATACTACTTAACCTTTAATACTAAAACGTACTAGTTAACTAGATTAAAACTATATAAGTAAATCTTATTATAGTCTAAGTAGCCTTTAAACTAGCTATAGTAACCTTTTAGACTACGGCCGATCTACTCTTAGTAGATAATACTTATTAAGGGCTATCTAATCTAACTAAGGTTAGAAACCCTTTTATACTAAACTTATTAAAGAAAACCTCGATAACTTAAGCTATAGACCGTTAGATTAAAGATATTAATAATCTCTTCTAAATTAACTTTACTACTATTAATACCCTTAAGTATACTATATAAATTATAATACTTATTAAGAATAATATATATTATAACCTACTAGTCTAAGTTACTAATAATAGTAAAGTTATTATATAGCTTTAGTTATAGATAAAACTTAAGAGCCTTATAAAGAACCCTATTTTAATAAAATTTAATAACTACTTTAAGTTTTAGAATATTAAATAATACTAGGACGATAGCTTTAACTTCTTCTTTAACTATTTTATAACTTATAAAGCTACTTTAAAGATAAAGCCTTTTAATAATAATATAAGTCCTAATATATTAAAGATATTTATAGTATAAAGTAAGTATTTAGAACCCTTATATTATAAGATATAAAGAGATAGCTAGTTTAAGAATATATAAACTTAGTTATAGTTTAAATATATTTTATAAAATATAAAGATAGTAATATACTCTACTCCTATATTAACTACTCTTCTAAAGGTTTTCGATCCTAATTTAACTATAAGTAGAAAGTATATTATATTTTTAATAGCTTTAAGTAATTCTAGTTAGAAAAAATAGGATTAGAAGTCCTCTTAGTAGGGTTATACTAAATAATCTCTATTAAGGACCTTATTACGTTCTAAGAGTATAGTATTAACGTCTTAATCTAAGACTAATTAAAAAAAGAACTATTAAAAATATTATTTTAAAGGTAATAATAGATTAGATAAATTCTAAGAAGAGAAGGTTAACTTATTCTCGAAAAAAGATAAGCCCTAGTTACTAATATTATCGTAATACTACTAGGGCTAAATACTAATAGTAAATTCTTATAGATTATTAGTAATATAAGAATATATCTTCTTATAGATATTCTAATATAGGCCTAGGGCCTTTTTAATATAGAATTAGACTTAAATATTATTAGAGAGAACCTTATACTATAGTAGAACCTTCTTAAGATATTATTATAAATAAAGCTATAAATATATTAAGTCTCTAGTATTAAACGAGATCTAGGTCTAATAGGTTATTTAGTCTTATTTAGGGTTTATACTTAAGATAGGAAAGATAGAGTTAAAATAAAGAGAGTAATAGTTTAATTATATTAATAGATAAGGATTAATCTAAATTCGAATTAACTATATTATAAGAAGACTATCTTAGAAGATTCGTAATTATTATATATTAATTTAGTTTCTTTAGATCTATAGCTCTATATTTATAGATCTACTAAGCTATTATATAACCTTTAGATCTATAGCTCTATATCTATAGATCTACTAAGCTATTACGTAATCCTTAGATCTATTCTTATTAAGGTATAGATCTATTACGTAACTTCCTAATAAAGCCGTCTATACTAATTATTATTTATATTATAGTTATAGTCTTCGTATTCTATATTAGAGCTAGTAATAGGTTTAATCTTAAGTAGTTCTTCTTACTACTATTCTATAGTATATATTTAGTTTATAATATTATCTCCTCTTTCTAAATCTTTAGCTTAGAGGTTATTCTAATTCTAGTATTTAACTATATTAGCGTTAGGACCCTATCTTAAGAGACTATTATTATTCGTTATAGTATTATATAAAACTTAAGAATATATTACTCTTATTAATAAGATTCTTTATTATAGTTTCGAAATATTTTCTTATAGTTATTATTTATAGTTAGAAATACTATATATTACTTCGTCTAAAGATAGTAAATATTATAAGGTATATATTTATATTAATATATAAGATTCTTATTATATATCTAGTATCTTATTATTAAAAGGTTTATCTATATTAAGTAGTAAAACTTGTATATTAGGGCTTATTACTATTAGTAAGATCCGTCGACCGTATAGAAGAGAAACTTTAATAATAGTTAGAAAAGGCTTAAAAAGCTTAGAATAAGCTTCTTAATAAATTAATAGAGGCTCGAATATAAGTATATTATTTAGAGAAGTAGAGAGTAGTCCTTTATAAGAAGTCGACTATATAATCTTAAATACTAGAAGCTAAGCTAGATAAAGAGGAGGTAGAGCTCTAGTAACTAGAATAATAGAAGGATCTAGAGGTCTCTTTAACTACTTTAGATATTACTTATAATATTATAAATAATATTACTTCTCTTAATTTATTAAATATCTTTTACTATATTATAGGTAATACTAATCTTCTTAACTTACTATAAAGTAAACTTATTTTATCTCTAGATTTCCTTTAGAATTATAATTTTAGTACTTCGTAAGCTTCTTAGAATAATTAAGATTATCTTTAGATTCCTAGGTTTATTTTTATAGGTTTCCTTTTTTATTTATCCCTTACTATTTAATTAGATAGTAGTTTTTTCTATTTCTAACGTCGTTATCTAGAATCTCTTCTACTTTTTATTTCTTATTATCTTCTCTATATATATCTACTTTATATACTACTAATTTAGTATTCTATAGTACTTTTTTTAGTAAGCTAATATAGAATATAGAATAGATTTTTATTTATAGGAGTAGTCTTAGTTAGTAGTTTATAAATAAGACTTATTTCTTAATTTTGTAAGATCTAATCTTAGTATAGTCTAGTTTACTATTAGGTTACTTACTTTTAATATTTTTTTATAGTAACTATACCTTTTCTCTCTCTTTAAAAATAGGTAGTTCCTTTTACTTCTTATTATAGTACTTACTTATTCTATTTTAAAGGAATTCTATATCTTTTTTAAGCTATTAGTATATTTATAGAATAACTTTTACTATTTCTTCTCTATTTTAACTATAAGATTAAAGTTATCTAAGTTCTTTATATATTTTTAATTTAATTTCGTAGTTTATAAAGAAAGGTATTATCCTTATTATACTATATTATAAACTATTATACGTAAATTATACTATAGATAAAAGTATAACCTAATTATTTTAATAATAGTTTAGATAATATCTAAGATATTATTCTACTATTTAATTTATTCGTTCTATTAGTCCGTCTATTTATAGATAGTACGCTATTAATATACTATACTTAGTTTCTAGTTTAGCTATAAGAGTTTACTAAAACTTTACTATAAATTTAACGTCTCTATCTAAGATAATTTTATCTAGTATTCTATATTTACTAAATATATATTTTAGTAAAATATAGATAAGTTATTTTATTATATTTTCTTTATTTATATATAGAATAAAGTAAGTATACTTTATAAACTTATCTACTACTACTAGTATAGTATTATAGAATACTTCTATCGTTAGTTCCTTAGAATATAGTAACTACGTAATAAAGTCTATAGTAATAATCTTCTATAATCCTTTTATATTTTCTATTAGCTATAGTATTCTATAAGGTATATACCTAGTATATTTATTATAATAATAGTCTATATATTTTAAAAGTATTTAAGTAACTAGTTATCTTATATATAGAAAATAATATATTCTTATTAGTTATTTAAGAGTTTTTTCTACTTCCTAATATCTATATACTAGTATCTCGTAGTATTATTTAATAAATTCTTTCCTTATTATCTTAGATATATAGGTCTTTTAGAATATAAAAATAATTCTATTCTTCTCTTAGATTATTCTTTAAATTTTATTTTATTTATTTATTACTTTCGTAGTAGCTATATAAATCTATTAAGTCTATTTATTTTCTTCTAATTTAAGTATTATTTCTTATATTCCTACTAACTTTAGGTAGTTATAAGTAATTATTCTATCTAGTTATAGCTTAAGAATTACTATACTAGATTTCTCTATTCCTTAGTAGTTAGGTCTCCTATTAAGTATATCTACTTATTTATTTTCTAATTCTTTAGTATATATAATCTTAATATTATATATTATAAGAGTTTATACCTATTATATTTATCTTCTAATTAGAGATTTATTTATTAAGAATTCTATTAGATTCTTATAATCTATATAGATCGTAATAGAATATTTAAATCCCTATAGATTAGATCTCTATTTCTTTAAAGCTTTAATAATTACTAGTAATTCTTTATTATAGATATTATAGTTAAGTTTAGCTAGTAATATCTTCTATAAGAAGTAGTATACTAGTCTAAGATTATCTTTATTATCTTTCTATAGTAATACTACTTCTATTATATAATCTAATATATCTATCTTAATAATTAAAGGTTCTTTAAGGTCGTATATCTTAATTATAGATTTCTTAGTAAATTATTCTTTAATCTTCTTAAAAGCTTATTAGTACTCTTTCTTCTATTTAAAAGGTTAATCTTTCCTTATAAGTTATATAAGTAGTACTATTATCGTACTCTATTATAGTATTAACTTTTAATAGAAGTTATAGAATCCTAGAAATAATTATAACTTCTTAAAATTCTTAGATATTAGCTATTCTTTAACTTTCTCGATCTATTATAGGTCTACTCTAACTTCTTCTAGTTTAATAATAAATCCTAGAAACTCTATTTCTTATATATAGAATTTATATTTTCGTAGATAAAGATATAGTTATACTTTCTTAAATATTTATAAAATCTTTTTTATATATTCTTTATATTTCTTTTCTATTTTAGAATAGATTTATTACGAACTAAATATATACTATAGACCGCTAGTAAATAGAGCTACTAGAAATCGAGCTAACTACTAGTTCTAATAAAGAATACGACATAGACCTTATAATTAGAGAATAGAAAGTTATATAATAGATCTATATCTTAGTAAGAATAGATCTAAGGGGTTACGTAATAGCTTAGTAGATCTATTAAGATAGAGCTATAGAGCTATAGCTTAATAAATCTATAGATATAAAGCTATAAATCTAAGGGAACTAAATTAATATATAATAATTATAAATCTTCTAGATAGTCTTCTTCTCTATAATTAATTCGAATCTAGATTAATCCTAGCCTATTAACGTAATTAAACTATTATCTACTTATTTCTACTTCTTTATTCCTATCTTAAGTATAAACTCTAAACGAGGCTAAATAATCTATTAGACCTAGACCTCGTTTAATACCTTAACTATCTAGTAGGTAGGAATAGCTAACTATAATAGTAGGAGAGGGAACCTAATAAAGTAAAGCGGCGTAGCCGTTAACTTAGGTCGAACCTTTAGAAGTAGAAAGCTATTAGGAATTTAGTTTCCTAGAAGATAGTATAACTACGGAAAACTTTAAAAGAGTTATTAAGAATTAATATATATTTAAGAAAAGAGAAGATATACTAGAAGTCTAGCTTATAAAATTAACTATCTAACTTTAGAGGTATATAAGTAAACTATTAAAGCTTAGAGAGCTAGAGAAGTTTAATAGAACTAGATCGAAGCTTAAAGAATTTTTAGCTAATATAATAATCTATCTCGATCTTAATAGAATAAAGCTATCTACTAAGAGCGATAAAGTATTATTTATAATAACTTAATTTATAGGGAAAGTTATTACTTAGTTTAAAATATATTTAAATAAATAACTATAACTACCTAAAGTTTAATAAAGTAATAAAATAAAGACTATCTTCTTAAGTTATAAGTACTTTAAGAATAAGTTATATATTATCTTTAGAAATATTAACTTAGAAAGACTAGTAAAATAAAAAATTATATATCTTAGATAGATAAAATCTACTATAACCTATATATCTAAGTTTAAATAACTTACTACTAAGATTTAATAGAAAGAAGTAGTCCTTATATTATAATACTATAAAGAACTAAAAGACTATATTCGTTATAAAATAATTTAGATAGAACGACCCTAGACTATAAGAGAACTAATTAAATAAGCTATTAAGATTAATAATAATCTATATCTCTAGAACCTAAAAAGAAAAGAAAAGATCGGATTCTATAAAAAGAAGAAGGAAAAAAAATACTATAGACTAGAGGTAATAGTCCTAGAGACTAGTCTAGAGTATAAAAAAGAGAAATAGAATTCTAAAAAATAAGAGCTCTATAAGAAGTAAGTATACTTTAAATATAAAAAGTAAGGATATCTAGTAAAAGATTATAAGTTAGATTAAAGAAAGAAAAAATCTTAATATACCTAATAGGGTAAGAAGGATAGAGTAGCTATAATATAAGAATATAATACTATATATTAGACGACTTATATATACGATTAATATAAGATATACTATAAAGCTAAATTAAATATTAGCTATTAGTTATAGAAATAGTAGGTAGTTATAACTTAAAAGTCTTAGAGAAGAGTTTTATTCTCGTTAAAAGTATAAGAAAAAGTATTTAAGAAAGACTTATTTATAGAATAGAAAGACTTTAATAATACTTTAGATATATTATTATAAATAGTTAATAATAATAATAAGTCTTTAGAACTAGAAGATAAAAATCTAGTTATAATATATAAGAATACTAGATACTTATAGATAATTCGACTATCTAAAAAAGAAATAAAATTAATATTAGAACTCGATATAACTTATACTCGAGCCTTAAGATTTATAAAGAAAACTATAATACCTATAATAATATAAGAGATTTATAAAGAATAGTCTAGATCTTATCTAATATATTAACTATTTAAAGATTTTAAATAATAGGTTAAATAAAATTTTATTATAATAAATCTTATACCTAACTAAGAAACTTAGAAGAAAATATAGTATATTACGAAAATAGTTAATAAGAAATAACTATAATATATAGTAATTAAATAATAGATTTCTATATAAATAACCTCTATAAAATATAATAATTAGAGATATAAGGTCGATCTAGAGAATAATCTATAATATAAAATAAAATATCTAGTATACTTTAAAATTATATAGATCTTATATATATAAAGAGAGTATAAACTCTATAAAAGAGTAAAGTAAAAAAATAACTACTATCTTATAAAAGATTATAATAAAAGAATTATCTAAGTAGTTATACTAAAAGTAGTATATAAATAGTAATAATCTAAGAATTAATAATAAAAGGGATATATAAGAATTATACTAGAATTACTCTTATTCCTTAATTATATACTTAAAAGACTATAGTATAAATATTTAGAAAATAAATATCTAAAGTATATCTAGACTAAGATTAATATAAAATATTAGCTAAAGAAAATAAGAATTTAAGAAATTAGAGAATAAAATTATATCTATATTTAAGGAACCTACTAAAGAAGAATAATTACTACTTTAATTAATAGTAGAGCTATATAGAACTTTATTAATAAAGACTTTATTTAATAAAAGAAGATTCCCTAGTAAAAGAAATAATACCCTAGTATTATATATACTATTAAAGGAGGATCCTTTAATAAACCTATAATATACGAAACTAAAGATAAGCTCGTCCTATATAATTAGAAGAAAGAAAACGAGATACTTAATATTATTAGAATATTAGAAGATTAAAACGTAATTTTAGAAATATTATAGTTATAGAAAGCTAACCTACGTATCTAATAGTTAAATTAATAAGTAATATTTCTATAAAGAGCTAATATAATTAAAGAAGAAGATTATAGTATTCTAGAATATTATAAGAAATAGGAAGAATTATTTTAAAAATCTAAGAAAAGTCTACTCTAGTACTAGTCTTAAGACTATATAATTCTACTATAAGAAGAAAAGATTCTAAGATTTAGACTAATTTATAAGTTAATAAAGAATAAAGAAGCTATTATAATAAAATACCTTAAAGAAAATCTTATAAAAAGATATATTCGATATTTAAATTTATTTATAAATTACTCGGTTCTCTTTATATCTAAGAAGAGTATTATAGAACTACGATTATATATTAATTACTAAATACTTAATAATATTATAATTAAAAACTAATACCCTCTATTTCTAATATTAGAAATATAAGATTAACTAAGGAAAGTTAAATAGTTTATATAATTAGATATCTAAAATATATACTACTAAATCTAAATTAAGAAAGATAAAGAATAGAAAATAGCTTTTAAAACTAAGAAAGAATTATATAAGTACTAAGTAATACCTTTTAAACTTACTAATATACCCGTAATATTTTAAGAATAAATTAATAATATTTTATAAAACTACTTTAATTAGTTTATAATAGTATATCTCGATAATATTCTAATCTATTCTAAAATAGAAGATAAATATAAAGAATATATAAAGAAGGTTCTATAGATACTTAAGAAAGTATAACTATACCTTTATCTATAAAAATATAAATTCTATATATAAGAAATAAAGTTTCTAGAATTTATTATTAAACTAGAAGAAATTAAAGTAGATCTATAATAGATCGAGAAAGTTAAAGAATAGTCTATATCTAAGAATCTTAAGGAGCTATAATCGTTTCTAGAATTCTATAACTTCTATTAAAAACTAATATTATAATAGAGTATAATAATAGTACTCCTTATATAGCTTACTAGAAAGGACTAACCTTTTAAATAAAAGGAAGAATACTAATAAGCCTTTAAAAAGATTAAAGAATAGTTTACTAAGAAACCTATAATTAAGATATATAACCCTAAAGAACTCTTAATTATTAAGATAGATATATTAGACTATATAATAGAAGTAGTACTACTATAGAAAGATAATAAAGATAATCTTAGACTAGTATACTACTTCTTATAGAAGATATTACTAGCTAAACTTAACTATAATATCTATAATAAAAAATTACTAATAATTATTAAAGCTTTAAAGAAATAGAGATCTAATTTATAGGGATCTAAATACTCTATTATAATCTATATAGATTATAAGAACCTAATAGAATTCTTAATAAATAAATCTTTAATTAGAAGATAGATATAATAGGTATAAACCCTCGCGATCTATAATATTAGGATTATATATACTAAAGGATTAAAAAATAAATAAGTAGATATACTTAGTAGGAGACCTAATTACTAAGAAATAGAGAAATCTAGCGTAGTAATCCTTAAACTATAACCGGACGGAATAATTACTTATAACTACCCGAAGCTAGTAGGAATATAAGAAATAATACTTAAGTTAAAAAGAAATAAATAGACTTAATAGATCTATATAGCTACTATAGAACTAATAGATAAATAAAATAAAATTTAAGAAGTAATCTAAGAAAAAGATAAAATTATTTATATATTCTAAAAGGCCTATATATCTAAGATAATAAGAAAAGAATTTATTAGATAATACTACGAGTGTTATAAACTAAATATATACTATAGACTACTAGTAAATAGAACTACTAAAGATCGAGCTAACTATCTATTCTAATAAAGAATACGACGCGGACCTTATAATTAGAGAATAAAGAGTTATATAATAGATCTATACCTTAGTAAGAATAGATCTAAAGGATTACGTAATAGCTTAGTAGATCTATTAAAATAGAGCTATAAAGCTATAGCTTAGTAGATCTATAGATATAGAGCTATAGATCTAAAGAAACTAAATTAATATATAATAACTACGAATTTCCTAGATAGTCTTCTTCTTTATAGTTAATTCGAATCTAGATTAATCCTTACCTATTAACGTAATTAAACTATTATCTCTTCGTTTTAACTCCGTCTTTCCTATCTTAAGTATAAATTCTAAACGAGGCTAAATAATCTATTAGGCCTAGACCCCGTTTAATACCTTAACTATCTAGTAGATAGGAATAGCTAATTATAATAGTAGGAGAAGGAACTTAATAAAGTAAAGCGACGTAGCTATTAATCTAGGCTAAACCCTTAGGAGTAGAGAGCTTATTATACGTTATATATACCTTTATACGGTATCTAGATTAGGACTAATAAAATATTTATCGTACTATTAGTTTCTAATAGATTAAGATTAAGTTAACGAATTCTATTACTAGAATAACTACTTAGGAAAAGATTTAATCTTATTCGTAAGTATTAAATAAAGAACTAAAGATTAACTATAAGGAATTAAAATAAAAGTCTAAGAGATCCTTTATTCTCTTATACCTATCCTTATTCCTTAAGGTAGTAGTAGTAGTAGTAGAAGTAGTAACTTCTATAACTTCTATAACTTCTATAGTAGTTATAGAAGTAGTTATCTTAGTAACTTCTATAACTTCTAGGTTATATAATATTAGATTATTAACTAAGTATAGCTCGGCTATTATAGCTATATTAGAGCTTACCTTATACCCCTCTAATCCTAGGGTTATAATACTTACTTCCTCCTTCTAAGCTTCGTTCTCGAAGATTTTATTATACCTACTATTCCCTAGCTAGTAGTACCCGTACTTAGTAGGTTTCTTTTTCTAAATCGTATCGTACTCTATATATACGTACTATATAGCCTATCTAAAGCTATAGTTATTTCGTCTTTTTAATAATATATAAGAGTAATTAATCCGCCGTTTATACGGGACTAACTACTCTCTATCTTTAATTAACTTCCTAGATCTTAACGATACCTAAGACTCCTATAATAACTCGTTCTGAACGTTATTATTATCTTATAGATTACCTATTTACTTATTCTTATTCTATACTAATACCTTATTCTTATTATCGTACTATACGGCCTCCTCGAATCTATTATATTAACCTTTAGTCTAGTTCCTATATAGAGTATATCTATTATAGGTTAAAGTATAACCTAGTAGTAACTAAGAGAGATTAGGTAAAGATAGATAAATAAAAATCTAATCTTTAAGTTAAACTAGATACCGCGCGTACTACCTATAATAAGACCTTTATTTAAATAGCTAAGCTTTATACTCGTAAAACCTATCTCTTAAAGTAGCTTTAGAACCTAGATCGTTATAATATTAAAATACGTCGTTACGAGCTTACGTCCCTCGAAGAGCTAGACTAATTAGAGAAAGCTAAGTATTCTATTTCTTCTAACTTATTCAGGTTACTATAGTAACCCTTACTATATAAGTCTATTAACTTCTCCTTTCTAGATAATTAGGAGCCTCTACCTCTAAGTACCTCTAGTAATACTATTTAACTAGCCTCTAGTAGCTCTATAGGTTCTTAATTAGTTCCTATATATTCTAGCTAGTAGACTATTCTACCTATTTAACTAAATATTTCTACTAACGTCCGAACTTTTATAGTCCTTAAATTTCCTTAATCTTATACTCCTCGTCCTTAAGTTTAATATTAGTAGCTACTTCGGTATCTTCTAGTACTAGTTCTAGTAACGATATATAGAATACTAGATATATCTTTATATCTTTAGCTAGATTTAGCCTATAGTTAACTAGTTCTATTTTTTCTTTAATTTCGAATAATCCGATTTATAAATTATCTAGTTTATCGTATAGTCGTTTAGTTTTTAGGTTTCGTTATAAAAGAAAAACTTTATCTCCTCTCTTAAGGGTTAGTCCCTCGAGTCTTCTTTTATTTACTATTTTAGCTATTATAAGATTTCTATATACTATCTATATACTAAGTTCTTTATATAATTCTTATATTAAGTAGACTTTATCTTCTACTCTAGTAGATATACTCTTAATATTCTTTAGATCTCTATAAATCGTTAGTTTATATCTATAGTTTACGTAGTATAATAAGTATTTAGTTATTATAAACTTTTTATTATTATATACTAATTATACTATTAGTAGTAATTTAACCTAGTTATCCTATAACTTATTAATATAGAACCTAAGATACTTCTCTAAAGTTTAGTTCGTTTATTCTATCTAACTATCTATTTATAGATAGAAGCTAGTCGATAGCTTTCTTTTAATTTCTAGTTTTATAAGTAGTATACTCTAAAACTTTAAGATAAATAGTTTATTCCTATTTATAAGAATCTATTCTAGTAATCTATAATTAGTAATAAGTATTCTTTTAATCTTATAAGCTATATTTTCTACTATAATTACTTTATTCGTCGGGATAAAGTATACTACCTTAATTAATTAGTCTACGATTACTATAATTATATTATATAATCTTCCTAATCCTAGTTTTAATAATAGTAGTAGCTTTACTATATAGTCTATTATAATATAAGTCTATAGTCGTTTAAATAGTACTAATAGTTAGAGTAATCTATAGAACTTATATCTCTTAGATTTATTCTTAGAATATTCTAAATAGTCGTCTATTACTTTCCGAACTTCCTCTCTTATATTAGTAAGTAGGTATTCTCTATTTATATATTTAACTATTTTATTAATTTCTAAGTATTCTAGTATCTTACTCTTATAGATTTCCCGTATTAAGTCTCCCCTAAGACTTAGTAGTATATAAGACCTTATCTCTAAGTTATTTATTTAAGCGGAGTATTCTTTCTTATTAAAGTATATATTATCTCCCTTTAATATTCTATTAATATCCTTAATAGTTTCTTAAGCCTTATTTCTCTATTTTTTCTTAATATCTACTACTACTATAATCTTAACTAGCCTTATATAGTTATATATAAGAGTTCTATCTAGTTCTTTTTATAGAACTAGTTTATATACGACGAGTTTATTAGTACCTTAAAGGTCTAATCTCCTACTAAGAGCGTCTACCGCTTTATTTAGTATTTTTAGCTAGTAACTTATCTTAAAGTTATAATCTACTAGTAATTCCGACTATTAGAATTATTATTAATTAAGTTTCTTTATAGTTATAAAACTTATAAGGTTTTAGTAATTTATAATAATCTTAATCTTATACTTAGCTTCTATAAGCTATAGTCTCTATTATTTAAATACTAATATAATAGTACTAAGTTCCTTATTATAAATATTATAGTTTACTTCTTCTTTACTAAACTTACGTAAATAATAGAATATTAATCTTTATTTTTTATCCTCCCCCTACTAGGTAAGTATTACTCCTAGTACGTAATCTAATACGTCCGTCTCTACTTTAAGAGGTCTTATTAGATCGTATATCTATAATATAGATACTAATATAAATAGGGTTTTAAGTTTATTAAAAGCTTTCTATTATTTTTAGTTCTATTAAAATTCTTTTTTCTTCTTAGTTACCTTTATAAGTAGAGATATAGTCTTTAAGTAGTCTTTAATAAACTTCTAATAGAAGTTAGCGAACCTTAAAAAGAATTATACGTTCTTAACTAATATTAGAGTTAGTTATTTTCTTATAGTCTATACTTTCTTAGGGTCTATAGATACTCCTTCTCGCGAAATAATAAAACCTAGATATTTAGTTTCTATTTTATAGAATTCGTATTTATCTAAATAAAGTAGTAACCTATTTTACTATAGCTTTTATAGTACTTTTTTTATATATTCTTTATATTCTTCTAGTATTCCTTTACTATATATAAGAATATCGTCTAGATATACTATATAGAATATATCTAAGTATTTATTTAATATTCTATTAATAATTAACTAAAACGTTACTAGTATATTTATTAGTTTAAATAGTATAACTCTATACTTATAAAGTCTATATTAGGTCTTAAATACCGTATACTTCTTATACCTCTTTACTATTCGAATCTAGTAGAATCCTTCTTAGATATTAAATTTCGTAATCTACTTAACTCCTTAGAGCTAGTCTATAAGTTCTCTAATTAGTAGTAGTAAATATCTATTTTTTCTTATAACGTTATTTAAGCGTCTATAGTCTATATAAAGTTATAACTTTCTATTTTTCTTTAAGATAAATAAAACTAGTAATACTATAGAGCTCTAGCTTTCTCTAATATATCCTCTTTTTAAGTTTTTTACTAAGTACTCCTTTAATTCTTTCTATTAATCTACTATTAACGAGTATATAGGTTTAGGCTTAAGCTTCGTACTTTATTCTAGATATATCTTATAATCCTATTCCTAATATTCTAGTAAATCGGTTTCTAGATATTCTTTAAATAACTCTTAGAACTCCTCGTAGTCTTAAGGTATTATTAGTCGTAGTCCTTTCTATACGGTCGCGACTCTTTATATTATAATAATATTAACTTTCTATAGATTCTTCTTATAGATTCTTATAATCTTATAAGATAAAATTAGGTCTATTCTCCCTTTCTAGGGTATATACTAGATCTCGTAGCTAGATCTTTCTAGTCTTCTAATTTCTATAACTCGAGCTACCTACTTATAACCTAGTATCTTACGTAGCTTCTAATCTATTCGTAGATTATATATTACTAGCTAGTTATAGCTAATAATTATATTAGTATCTTTAATTTCTATAATATTAAACCTATAATAGTCTTTAACGTTTTCTACCTCTAGGGTTACTTTTTATATTTTAAGGCGAATTATATCTTCTCTATATTCTATAGATAATCTATCTTCGAGGTCTACTTATATAGATTTTTCTTTAACTTAGTAAGAAATTTTATATTTCTCTACTAATTTCGATAATAGGAGTATAAACTCTACTCTATTATCTATAATAGCTTAGACTTTCTATTCGTAAATTCGTACGTCTACTTCTAATCTAGCTAGTTACTATATACCCTCTTATATAATTTATAGAGTCGTCTTTTAGATACTTTTATTAGTATAACCCTAGTATAGCTAATAATAATCTAGTTTTTTAACTTATTATTGTAGAGGTCCTAATCTTTAGGGTCCTCCTCTAGTTCTCTAGTCTCGTTTTATCGAGTAGGTAACTCGTCTACCTATTCTATTTTTAGATCTAGTACTCTTTCGATTCTACGGGGCGTTTCCTAATTTAACTCTTCTAATAGTTCCCCTTTTAGTAATAGTATATTCTAATTAATAGGTTCTATCTTATTTTTATTATTCTAGGTATCGTAATATCCCTACTATATACCTAGGGCCCTTAGCTATCTACTAATCTCTAGGTTCTTTAAATTATCTTAGTTCTATACTAGATATCTATATAATTTATATCGTTTAATAAGGTATTCCTTCCTTTTAAGATTTTAATAGAAGATATCTTCTTCCCTTCTAGCTATAAGCTCTTATTACGCTAGGTATAGGATATATAATCGATCGTAGTACGTTTAATATATAGTCTTATAATTAGATTCTTAGTATATAATCCTATAGTTAATATCTCGTTTATATCCTTTAGTATCTACCTAGATTAGTCTATATAGCTATCGTCCTATAGTATATTTTATTAGAAAATACTTATTATATTTATTATTATAGTAATTAATCTATCCTAGCTATTCTTACTCCTTATAAGCCTAGGTCTAGTTATTATAGTCGTAGATATAATATCCTACTATTAGATATTCTACGTTTTAAAGGTATACGTATAAGCTACTTCCTAGAAGTATTATAATTTTCTTCTTCTATTAGATATAGTACTCGTAATTTCTCGTATAGTTTATCTATAGTAGCGCGTTATAGTTTATATTATTATAATCCTAGGTTATCTTATAATCTTCTAGTCCTTAAAGTCTTAAGACCTAGTCTATTATCTACTAATCTCGATCTCCTATAACGTATATTAGCTTCCTCGTATTAGTATAATATTTAGTAATATACTAGCTAGTCTCGTATTTCTAATACTTATTATATACTAGCTATCTAAAAACGTCTTCTATACTAACCTTATCTAGCTCGTTAAGTTTTAGTTCTTCTATTTTAAGCTCTAGGTCGTCTTATTATTAAGTAATTTCTTCAATCTTGTTCTACCTACTAACGTCGTACTATATCTTAGATATCGAGTTAGACTTAGTTTCTTTTTCTTTATTATATCTAATTATATTTATACGTCTAGCGTCGTTCTAGTTTTCTATATTCTTCTTTTCTTTACTATATTCCCTAATAAAGTATTCCTATATACTATAGTATAGGTATACTTTTTCGTCTTAACGTCGTTTTATCTCATCTACTAGGACCTTTTATAACTTCTTACCTTACTCGTATTTCTTATTCTTTAGATATTTCTTTTTCTAGACTATACTAACGTTTATTTTATTATAGCCCTTATAGAACCCGTATTTTTAAGCTACCTACTCTTTTCTATAGACTCTTACTAGTCCTATAGTATTTTACTTTTTAAGTACTCGTTCGTATAGTCGATTATTAATATAAATTACTATCTTAATTAGTTCTACTAGGTCGTTTAATTTTTTAAGCTAGACTAACTCGTCCTTAATTAGCTTCTTAAGTTTATTATAGTATATAACTATAAGAGGTATATCGTCCTAGTTAATCTTATACTATAGCTATTTAAATTTAGTAGTATATATACTCGCTAATTTAGTCTATCTTAGCCTTTAGATTTAGTATTCGGTCTATTAGACCTTATTAATATCTCTAAAGATTATATATATTTATTCCTTAAATAAATTCTAATCTTTAAATACTATCTTCGTTTCGTCGCGTTACTTTAATAAGGAATCCTCGTTAGCTATATAGTCGTTAATTAGGGGCTATATCTATATAGCTACTTTCTCTATTATATATATACCTACGATAAGGATCTTATCCTAATTACTAGTAAACGTAGTAGAGTTAAACTAATAGTATAGGTCTAATTATATAAGAAACGGTCTTAAGTCTTCCTTTCTACTATTATATTTCTCTAGTATTAGAATCTTTAATTTCGTCCTAAGTCCTACTTATACCTATTATAGCGATCCTTATAGTAATATTATAGTCTACTATAGCTTAACTATCTAAGCTACTTATTACTAGATTAGGGCCGCTAGATTCGTTATTAAAGTCCTAGTTATACTTTCCCTAGAGGTATTATATAAGCTAGATAGAGTTACTATATCGATATAATCTTAGTTTAGAGTAATTAATATATTATACGTTATACGTACCTTTATATAGTATCTAGATTAGAACTAATAGAATATTTATTATACTATTAGTTTTTAATAGATTAAGATTAAGTTAACGAATTCTATTACTAGAATAACTACTTAGGAAAAGATCTAATCTTATTTATAAGTATTAGATAAAGAACTAAAGATTAACTATAAGGAATTAAAATAAAAGTTTAAAAGATCCTCTACTCTCTTATACCCGTCCTTATTCCTTAAGATAGTAGTAGTAGTAGTAGAAGTAGTAACTTCTATAACTTTTATAACTTCTATAGTAGTTATAGAAGTAGTTATCTTAGTAACTTCTATAACTTCTAGATTATATAATATTAGATTACTAACTAAGTATAGCTCGACTATTATAGCTATATTAAAGCTTATTCTATACCCCTCTAATCCTAGAGTTATAATAGAGCTATAAAGAGTTTAATTCCCTAGAAGAAAGTATAACTATAGAAAACTTTAAAAGAGTTATTAAGAATTAGTATACGTTTAAAAAATAAGAGAACGTACTAGAAGTATAAATTATAATATTAACTAAAGAGTTATAAAAATACGTAAGGAAATCGTTAAAATTAGAAGAACTAGAGAAGTTTAATAGAATATAATCTAAACTTAAGGGATTTCTAGCTAATATAGTAATCTATCTTAACCTTAATAAGATATAGCTACCTAATAAAATCTTAAAAGTATCGTTTATAGTAGTATAGTTTATAGAAAGAGCTATTACTTAGTTCGAAACCTATCTAAATAAAAGACTACGACTTAATAAAACCCGTTAGAGTAATAAAACTAGAGCTATTTTCTTAAGTTATAAGTACTTTAAGAATAAGTTATATATTATATTTAAAGATATCGACTTAAAAAGGCTAGTAAAGTAAAAAATCGTATATCTTAAGTAAACTAAATCCGCCGTCGTATATATATCTAAGTTCGAATAACTTACGACTAAGATCTAGTAGGGAGAAGTAGCTCTTATATTATACTACTATAAAGGACTAAAAGATAATATTTAATATAAAATAATTTAAATAAATAGACTATAAACTATATAAAAGATAATTAAATAGGCTATTAGAATCGACGATAACCTCTATCTCTAGAACTAGGAGAAAAAGGAGAAGGTCGGATTCTATAAAAAAAAAAAGAAGAAAAATACTACGAACTAGAGCTAATAGTCCTAGGGGCTAGCTTAGAGCCTAAGAAAGGGAAATAGAATCCTAAGAAATAAGAGCTCTATAAAAAACGAGTATACTTTAAATATAAGAAGTAAGGATATCTAGTAAAAGACTATAAGTTAGATCTAAAAAAGGAGAAACCCTAGTATACTTAGTAGGATAAAAGGGATAGAGTAGCTATAATATAAAAATATAATATTATATATTAGATAACTTATATATATAACTAGTATAAGATATACTATAAAGCTAAGTTAAATACTAGCTATTAACTATAGAAATAGTAGGTAGCTACGACTTAGAAGTCTTAAAGGAGAGTTTCGTTCTTACTAGAAGTATAAGAAAAAGTACCTAAGAAAGGCTTATTTATAAAGTAGAAAGACTTTAATAATATCCTAAATATACTATTATAAATAATTAATAATAATAATAAGTCCTTAAAACTAGAAGATAAAAATCTAGTTATATTATATAAGAACGCTAGATATCTATAAATAATTCGACTATCTAAAGAAGAAATAGAACTAGTACTAAAACTTAATATAACTTATACCTAAACCTTATAGTTTATAAAGAAAACTATAATATCTATAATAATATAAAAGATCTACGAAGAATAGTCTAGATCTTATCTAATATATTAACTATTTAAAGATTTTAAATAATAGGTTAAATAAGACTTTATTATTATAGACCTTATACCTAACTAAGAAACCTAGAAAGAAATACGGTATATTATAAAGATAATTAATAAAGAGTAACTATAGTATATAGTAATTAAATAATAGATTCCTATAAGAACGACCTCTATAAAATATAATAATTAGAGATATAAGATTAATCTAAAGAATAATCTATAATATAAAATAAGATATTTAGTATACTTTAAGATTACGTAGGTCTTATATATATAAAAAGAATATAGACTCTATAAGAAAGTAAAATAAAAAAATAACTACTACTTAGTAAAGGACTATAATAAAAGGATTATCTAAGTAGTTATACTAGAAGTAGTATATAGATAATAATAATTCGAGAATTAGTAACGAAAGGGATATATTAGAATTATACTAGAACTACTACTACTATTAAACTATATCCTAGAAAGACTATAGTATAAATACCTAGAGAATAAATATCTAAAGTATATCTAAACTAAGATTAATATAAAATATTAGCTAA
>JASJFT010000252.1:0-61405 GCA_030770425.1 Darksidea phi | reverse complement strand
GATATAGATTAACTAGATTATTATTATATAATATTAGATTACTAACTAAGCCCCTATCTTAGCTTCTAATCTTCTTAAAATACCTTATATCCTATAATTCGTATAGAGTTATAATACTAGCGTCCTTATATAGATATATTTCTCGAGCTTTATATTAAGAAAGACTATTAGAATATTATATTACTTTAATTCTAAACTAAACTAATTAATAATTATAAGTAGAGTATAAAATAAGTAAATAGCTAGTATAGTAGTATAAATATTACTATATAGCTATTATAAATCGTCTTAAATTATAATCTAGATCTTAAATTTTAAGAGGTAGCTATTTATATCGATTTTATAGATAAATATTTATATTAGTAGTAGTACCTCTATATTAGTATTAATAGCTTAAAGTAAGATCTTTATAAAGTATTCTTTTATCTATACTAAGTAATATTCTATATTAGTAATAGCTCGAAACTAATTATTATATAGATAACTACTTAGCTACTAAAAGTTCTTTAAAGACTTAGGTAACTACGACTAGTAAATCTTATATTCTAGATTCTACCTTATCGTCGTAATAAAGCTATATAGATAGTTATATATAGTATTATTAACGTTTATATAGAATAGTAGATATATTTAATAATATAGATTATATAAGTAAGCTAATCGTATTAAATATTCTTCTAGAATAATATTAAACTTATTAAGATTAAGATTTTATCTTTTTAAAGTATTATTTCTAGTTCGATTAGGACTATATCTAGGTATTTCTATTACGCTAAGTTCTCGTAATAAGTTTATTAGTTAATTTTATTATATTAAAGTATTATTTAAAGGTATTATAGTATTATCTAAAGAGTTTTTAGAGTTCTCTTCCTAATTAGGATTAGTATAGGTCGAATTAGAATTAGTACGAGCTAAAGGTACTAGTAAAAGTAGTCCTCTATAAAATTTAATATTCTTCTTAATAATCTTATTTTACTATATTTAGCTATCTTACTATCTCTTACCCCCTACCTACGTATTAGTCGAAGAAGTAGATATAATCATTTTACTCGTTATTAGTTAACGTAGTATTAGTAGATTATTAATACTAATTTTCTTAGGATATTAAATATTAGATATATTAAGTAACTCGACGATTTTCTTAATAACTAACTCTTTAGTATAGTCTTCTAGGTCCTTAAAGAAGCTACTTAAGTTAAATATAATATTACGAGTTCGAATTACCTAGTCCTTTATTAATAGCTAGATATAATAGATATTCGTCGAATTATAACTAATAAGATAATCTATTAACGTTCTACTCTTAAGCTTATTAGCTTTCTTAAGCTATCTATTTAGTACGTAGACTTTATAGCTAATAGAATATATATAAGTAACTTAAGATTTCCTATTCTAGATAAGTTTATATAGCGTTTTCTAATTTAGCTTCTCTAGTAGTATTCTATTAAGGATATATACTACTATTAGAAATAGTTTATTTAATAGTAATTTAGATAGATTAGTCTAAAGTTATAATACTCTTATATATATAACTAATATTACTCTAGTATATTTAGTATTCTTATTCTATTTATCTATATAGGATACTTACTTCTTATATATAATACCTAGGTCGTCGTAGACCTATTTAAATAGGTTAGATAAAATATTAAATTCTTACTTATTATTAGTTTAAACTTTAATAATATTATATTCGAATTAATACTATATCTTACGTAGGGTCCGTATAATCTAGTAATTAATAATAGATTTTAAACGACTAGGAAATATTTCTACCTTATACTACTTAGTATATTAATTAATACTATAGCCTCTATATTTATCTCTATTAAGATACTCTTCTTCTATTAGTAGAAGCTAAATAATATCTATTAATATACGTTTAAACAGTTATATTACGTAGTCTTTCTATTAATAATATAAGATTTACTTTATAAGTTTTATTTTAATATATACCTTATATAGCTTTTAATCGTTAGTTCTATTAATAACGACTTTATAAACGGTATCTGTTAGATAAGCTATTATTCTCTAGCTAGGGTATCCCTATATTAGATAAGTAATTTAATTACTAACTTATTATATAGGCTTTAGAGTATATAACTTCTAATAGCTAGTTATAAACGATAATAATAGCTTAATATACGACCTTTATATAGTATCGGCGTTAACTAGTTAGTAATTATTCGAATACTTAAGTAGAGTAAGTATATTACTCTAGTTTTTATAATATAATATATTATATTCTAAGTCGAAATAAATATTAATAATATAATATCTCTCTAGTCCTATTATACTAGTAATAAAGCTAGGGACTAAGATAATATACGTTAATTAGATCTCTATTATACTATTATAAGGAGTACGGATTTTAAGTATAATTAAGCCCTAGACTTTAACTTTTATAGCTTTAGTACTAGCGCTAATATATTTATAAGTTATAGTATTATACTTTTATTTCTAGCTAATCTATAGGTTTAAGTTAATAACGTATATATTTAAATCTAGATCTAATATCTAGTAATTATAGAGATACTTATTTCGTATAGTATCTTAATCTCTAGTAAGTACTACTAGGTTATCTATTAATATAGCTATATTATCGATTATATAGACTATATAAGTCGAGGGTTCTAATAGATAAACCCTATTATTAAAGCTAAATAGTATTATAGGAGTAAACTAAGCTATCTTCTATTTAATATAGTCTATTAAATACTTAATAGCCTTATTAATATAAGCTTTAAGTATTAAATTAGTCTTTAGGGCTTTATTAACTTAGTACCTAATCTTAATACTTATAGTATAGTTCTTAGGACGTTTCTTTACTAAAGAATTAAGTATAAAGTAGTTAATCTACTAGTATACTTATTTATAGAGATACGTCTTTAAGGTCCTATTATTTCTCTTTTCTTAATTATTATTATTATTATTACTAGAGCTATTACTATTATCTATATTAGTAATAGTAAGTTAAGTAGTAGCTATAGTATTATATCCTATTATTATAGCTAGTTTAGTAATCTTTAGAAATAACTTAAACTTAGTAATATAATATTATAACGACTATACTTCTACTCTATTATATTAAGTCTTTAGAATATCTTAAAGAGCTAAAGTACTATACTTAGTATTAAACGTATAGTATACTTTCGTAAAGTCCTTCTACGCGTAAGATATTTTAATATTAGAAAAATTAATAGTCTTATACTTATTTATAATCTTAATCTAGCTATATAGCTAGTTAACTAGCTTCTTACTATACGAGGGCGTTTATAGTTATCTATATTTAGTTCTAAATTTCTAATATTATAAGGTATTTATAGGTATAATATACCTCTTTAATATCTTAAGTTAATTCTATAGGTCTTTCTCGTTCTATATTAAATATAGGTTTATTACTATAATTATTTTACTAATCTCTAAGTTAATTATCCTTAGGCCTTTCTCTAGTTATTTATAGTCCTTCTTCTCTTTCTAATATTAGATAAGCTTAACTCTATATAATATTTAATCGTCGGATGATAGCTAAGCTATATTAATAGCGCTAGCTTTATATATCGTAAGCGAAGATTTTATTAACTCCTTAATTTCTAGTACTATTTTAAGATTAGGGTCGTAGTATTTCTAAACTTTATATTATTCGGCCTTATTCTTAAGAATAAATAGCTATTTATACTAGTTACTCTAAGTTTTAAGGATAATAGTAATACGTATTACTATAGGATCTTTTTTAGTATTTATTATTAATAATAATAGCTCTCTAAGCGCCGAGGAGTTTCTAGTAACGATAAGAGTAATAATAAGGGCGTTAGCTCTCTATACGTTAATTAATATTAATAATAAGGATAATAAGTTATTATTATTTAAGAGTAATTAGTTATAATTTAGGCTTATAACTATTATAGTAATTTTAGTATAAATTACTATAGTACGTAGTCTCTAAAAGTAAAAGCTCTATTTTCTATAAGTTAAAAAAGACGGTATTTTATGTATAGAAACAACCCCTAACTATACCTCAACACCAACACTACTGGACTCTGTTGGACTCTGTTGGATCACGAGATTCAGCAAATAGCCGCCAGTACTAGGCTAATCCTTGCGCCTAGCGAAATCTCTGATCGCGCTTAGTCCCTGAGCCGTCTGCTCCGCGACATATGGTGACTGTGGCTGTGACAACTGCCACGTTGATGACCCTGCCTTTCCCTCCTATGTCGAAAATCCGTTCCTTGAAATTAGTAAAAGGGTAGATAGCCTATATCTCTATCAGGACTGGGTTAGTGAGCCTACGCCGGTTTCCGGAAACCGGTATGGGGCGTGCCACAGGCTTTTTATGACGAGGGCCATTTTTGGAGCAGGTGGCCGACGGCAGAGGAAGAAGGCGTTATGGTGCTATTGAGGGTGAAACATGGGGCAATGGGCGTGGTGGCGTGGATTTATCCGACGAGTGATGAGGTGGAGGTTTGTGATGTTGCAGCTCGCGATCGTGCTTACACGTCCCAATATTACGAAGCTACTTCTCATGGCGACACAATCGCGGCTCCAAATCAACGACCATTACGGCTTGGGGAGGGAGAAGGCCGTGGATGGTGCGGCCTGGACGAGAAAGGATTCCATGCTCGTTATCATCATACATCTTGGCAGCAAATGCCTTGTAGGGGAATCTATATGGGCAGTATTACCTAAGCAAGTGGAGGAGGGGTGGGAAGTCGTCTATGGCTTCTCCGGTTGGAAGCAAGATTTGAACTCTTCATTACTGCGTACGGAGGAGCTAGAGCCGTTGAGCATCAGCATTCTGAAAGCGAAGATTAAGAAAGGCTGACTGACAGGGTGGCATGAGATCTAGTGGATAGTGATGATGTCAATGTATTCTACGAAATGATGACGGTCGGTCTGTGCTACTATGCATTACCACGAAAAAGATCTGTGAAGACTCCGACCGGTCTTGCTAGACTAAACGTATCCCGACTTATTTCAGGGCTTTCAAAGGTACAACTGATATCCGTACTCATTCTAGCTCCGCAGCCATCATCAATGCCATACCCTGGCGAGATTTCCAAGACTCCCACCTACTTACGGCCGCCTCGGAACCTAGCCCCAGCGACCATCTCGTACATCATCCTCCTTATCTTGGACCTCAGTCTCTCGCTCTGTACATGGAACAGATTCCGCTCCTCCCGATTCAGCTCCACCTCACATATCTCTCTGTCAATGAGCGACTCCGTCAACTGTACATACCGCGTCCAGCACGTCTGCCCCATGATCTCTCGTGTGCTCTGGAGCTGATCGGGCACTGTGTATTCATGCTGCGTTACGAGACAGCACCTATTGTTCTCTCGTATACCTCGCGTCGATCGGGAGTCGGCAGTTACAACGACTGCACATCTCTGAGACGTCGTGTCCGTTGGCTCGAAGCCCTGGTCTTCCGGGTCGTGGATTACACGGCGCTTGCGCGTGCGAATAGCCTGCTCATTCGTTGTCTCGATACTCTGCTGGGGTATGTCTTGATTGATTGCCTTATCTCGCGTTATGAATTGTTCTGGATGGAAAGCAATTCGGCAGGCCGATTGCAAATTGGCTCGAGAGGAAGGTATGGCAATGTCATCGCTGATTACGACTGCGGAGTGCCTGGAAGTTTTCGCTTCGCTGGCTTTGGTGCTATAGGAAATGTCTTCCTCGGTCGCATTTTGTGCCCAGCTTGAGCCCGTTTTGCATCGCTTTACTGACCTTTGGGTGACCTTGGTCGCCTTTCTTCCTCCTAGAGAAGCCCCCGAATGATTTTGGAGTGGCGGGTGGATCGGCCCGAAGTTTTTGGATGCTTCTCCGCTCGGAAGGGTGGGGATAGAGCGTGAAGAAGGGGCCGCAGCATCCAGGTCAAACCCTCCAAAACTTGTGTAGGGCAGCCCGACGGCCCTCTTTCCTGGCTGCAGATTAGGCATTTGCGCTATGATGGCCGAGTTTACACCTGGTAGTTGAGGAACCTGAGAAAACCCTCCACTTGGTGGCGACATCGCCCCCCTCGGGGTCATTTGCCCTGGATCGGAACGACCGTTCTTAGTGGCACGCATTGCTAGCGCATGATGCTCCAAAATGCTGACTGAGTTCCCAGATTCCGGAGACCCTGACTACATGGGGCTTGAGTTAGGGCGCTACCGCACGAAAGCAACTGGAATAGGCGTTGGGTGCGGTACAGTTTTCGCGCTATACTGCCGTTGGGGCTGGCGAGAGGGTGATTGATGGAGAGCTGTGTTCGTACCGAGAGCAGGATGGGCGCGTTTCGAGTTGTTTTTGAAGAGGTGAGCGTGGAGAGTCGACTAGAAGGCCGCGTTTAGAGAGTAAGTTTTAGATGTGCACGCGCCCTAGTTTCACTAGCCTCGTGCTGTCAACATTTTCTCGTTTGAACGATGACAACACCAAGATTGATTCTATAGCAAATTATTGAAAGAATCGCCCGAGAATAATTTTCGCGTACGACCTAACAATTTGGCATATATTGGGCCTACCCCTCGGCACATATAGTGCAAGCTAGCTGTTACCATAGTTGTGGCTAAGCCGCACACACTGCACCGCACAGGACTCTCTTTGTGAGGGCTCAAAGCATGCGGATTAGATAAAGAATGCTGTTGTGCAACACGGAAGGATAGTGCTATTAGCAGATTCTCAGCAGACAAGCATATTCAGATCAATGCCCAGTTGGCACGCAGTGTAGATTCGGTATTCAAATGGCATTCAAGGTGAAATATCCATTGCACGGCCATGAGAATGGCTCTGAATCCCCGCTATTTGCGTCTAGTCTGCCCAATTGCGTGTTGAGTTATTAGGAGTATCCGCTCGAAGCCTTCCATTATATGCTCCTCAAGCACTCCAACCCACTCGCGTCCGCCTCCAACACTTAAAACTGAGCGTTGTAATCATGCGAAGGGTCTGCATTTTCATGCTCAAACCAACTAGCGTTAACGGCCCCAATGTCTTCGTATATCTGGCCTTGGGCGTCTGTACCTCCAAACAGACCATTAACATCCGGATTCCCAAATGCGTGACTCCGTCCGCCTTGGTCGCTCCAATAAGTACTGTCGAATGCTTCTGGTGTGGAGAAGTTACCTCCAGTATCCGGTAACGCATGGAGAGGATCCGTAGTCATGGATCGGGTGGGTATACGAAGGGAGTTGCGAGTCTCTATACCTCGTCGCCTAATTATCTCTTCGAGCGCTGATTTTGGATCCATTTCCACGGTAGGCTTCACGGAAGACGTGTCCTCGGATAACGTACGGAATTGATTCAGTAGGTTTGAAGATACACGGCTCCCAAGAGCCGCATTCGAGAGGCCTAAACTCCTGCGCTTTGGCTTGTTCTCAACTTCAATTCCAACATGTGGCCGTTTGATACCCTGTGTAGCCTGAAACCTAGCAGCGTCGGTTACTGCATCATGGGGGGCTGCGTGCATACGCAAACTGTCAAGCTCCGCATACCACGCATGCTTCTCCCGTACCGGACGAGCATCGAACCTTGACACAAAATCCGTTGTAAACTGCAGAATATCCCAGACATTGGCCAGATAATCCTCAACTCGATGCATCTGCATTAATTGATCTGCGGGGGCTTTGTAGTGCCTCACCAAGCATGCCATCACCCAGATGCGCTGCGCAAATGTGAGTCTCTCGTCTATAGATTTTCGGTTCGGAATTTTTCCTGGCAGCCGCTTGTGCGTAAGGCTGGTTATTCCGTGGGTGTGCATGCAGGACGCTGTACCGACGATGACATGGCAGATGGCTTCGATGTCGTCCGGGTCCGCCATCCATGCCCCGCCCGGCCTGAAACGTTCCAATGAAGCCGGGCTTTTGTCCGCATCGTACACTTGACTCAGGTCAACGAAAGCATTGTATAGTTGAACGACGAAGCTCATCATGCCGGCGTCGTCTATTTCACCAACATCAGTCATTGGTATGCCGTAGATACCCGCAGTGGGACGCCAACCGGGTAAGGAAAGATGTTGGCAATGAGCGTCGATTGCGTTTCTGAATCGAGGGTATCGTAAGTTTGGCTGTTGGGGTTGCCGCTCGATCGGACGTTGTTGGTCGACAACGTTTGCGGCGTTCCATAGTTGCGGGTCTAGGTGTTGGGGTTGCTGCGGGCTCGCGTTCGGCCTGTACGGATTTACATATTGGTGAGAGGATGCCGGGTAGGAGTGTCGCGATCCAGGTGGTTGCACGAAGCTCTCATGGGATTGCGGTTGCGCATAGTGGTAAGCTTGTCCTTGTAGTGGTCCTGGTTGCACAAAACTCTGTTGCGACTGCAGGACATATCCCGGAAATCGATTATTCTGCTGCTACGCCAAGTTAATTCAATTGCACATCATTTGGACTAAGCCTCCAGCTACCGCAATATGACCATGTGCTTCAGCACTCTCACCCCCGAGACCAACGCGCGCATTATCGCCGTCTCCATTCATGGGGGTTCCTGGAATCTGCATCGTGCCGGTGCCCCACCCTCCAGGCGCACCAAACAGCTGAGGCTCGCTGTCGAAATTGCCGGCGCTTTGTGTATCGTACTGTTCGCTCATTTTGCCCTATAGTGTTGGCGCGAAGTTGGTAATCGGAGCTTGTCCATAAGACGACGTGACATAAGTACCTGATGGAGTAGATTTCCCCAATGCCAAGAATCCAGGAGTGAATGGCAGCTGCGGTGAAGCTCCTTTCGTTGGCGAGGTGTTTGGTGTACCATTACCGGATCTTTGTAGGGGCGGTTTGGGATCCACTTGAACCTACCAAAAAGATCGATAGGTACTGATTCTGCGCAGTAGCGAGAAAGAGCCGGTTAATGCAAATAGGAGTGGAATGCTTTATGAGGGCGATTGTACAATGTATACTCATGTTTCGACGCTCTATATTAACGGAGGTGACTGAAGAGTTGCATCGTGCTGGTGTTTTTTTTTTTTTGGCTTCTGGCATGGTGAATATGTGCTTGGTAAAAGGAAGATGGTGAAGACGCTCGTTAGTAGAGAGACCTGAATAGGCTGTAAGGCCAAATGGAAGCTCGAGTAATTAACATATTACCACTTAGGAACTTAGAACAACGCAAACAAACATGTAAAATAACCCTTTCTTTTTTCAAATACATGATGAAACAATGCAAAGTCCTTGGAGGAATGCGTTGTCTTGGGACGGGCGTTCGTAGTAAATAAGCTCCACCGGCCAATATCCTAGCAACGGATTAGCTAAACTTTGCTCTTGGTGCAAATGGAACGATATGGTCTTCTGGTCAGGTATTCCTCTCTTTCTCCTTAGCCTCACTTATTGTCACTCTGTGTGTTGCACAGTTTCGCTCTCTTCGCGTAAGGAAATGAGTGTCATAAACTCTACCCTTCACAAAAGTCCCGACGATGTGCTTGGTATTTTCCTCCAAAGCCCAAGGCCGTGCAGTAGCCGGCAAAAACCCACTCAACGATGTCTACACGTCCGCCTGCGACGGGTGATCCTTCATAAGTAGCGACCAAGTCCGCGCTGCCATCAACAAGGTCCAGTGGAAGCCGGCACTGGACGACACCAACCCGCACGTCAACAATGAGAAGAGGTACGTTATGTTGCTCGTTAACGCATTCAACATCGTCTTCAGCAATGAGATAGCGTCAAGTGCTTCCCGGAAGCATTTTGCGGATTAATCGGTTAGCGAATTGCGAAGAAAATCCACTAAGAGGGCTTCAAGGCCTAGATCTTCGATGTAGTCCTGCTCAAGCACGTTGGGCACACGAAAGATTGGACCTCGCACACCGAACTGGAAGGTCCAGTGAGGTGCTCATGGTGAAAATTTAGATCAAGATGCAATACCCTGAGAGTACATAGATCGGTTAATCCAACATAGATCTCCGAGAGTGCCGTCGTCAGTTTGATGAAGCACGAGAAGGCAATAACAGCAATCGGCTCGCCCTACAAGCTACCCAGCAGCGCTATGAGCAACTAACAATCTAATGCTGCTCGGAATCGTTAGGTCGGGAGGGTTGCGCGCGTAATGGTGGCGGCGGCAAGCGAGACAATCTTGACAAGAACCAGAAAAATGATAGGGCAGTTCCGATCGAAGCAACTTGGGACACCAACACCGACGTAATCTTTTAGGGGACTGTGAGCGGCAGGTATGAGCGACCAGGGATGGAAGAGGACGCGGAGGAAGAGAGGGAAAAGGCGGGCGATGCTTTTGGAACCTCTTCACCGACGGCCCTGTCCGGGCCGCGATGAAGAACAACTCAGTCTCCTTTTACGAAAACGTTGGACAAAGACCCGGTGAACCATATGAATGCGCTATTGCGATAGCCGAATCCTCGACAATGAACTCGCAATCTTTCCTCATCCGTCCGCTACCCTCCACTTTATAGGCTGGTGGATGGGCCCTATTTTCTTCGGTATCCGTCTCTTTTCGACAGTTCTTCGAGCTGGATAATAGTGGGATCCATCATGTCTCTTGGCGCTTTTAGGGCTAATCAGAGGTGGTTGGAGAGTATTTTGTTTGCGGACCGAGGATCATGTTCCATGGAGATACCAAAGACTTGTAAGAGTGAATCTGTAGCATAGCTGCTTCTAGTGAAAAAATTGGCCTATCGGCAGTCAACACGGAATGAGATGCGTTCATCTGCTTGAGGTCTTGTCGCTTGTTTTCGCCACACGAAATCGTACACATGCCGCCCACGCCGTGAGTTCAAATCCTCCACCGCCCCAACGTTCAGCTGCCCACGCTTCGGCATCCATATTCGCCTCAAGTATGGAATTACGGGCCCTCGTAGAGATTGCGGTATATTTCAATCGCAACGAAATGTCTGTGATGCGATTGAGCGCGGCGAGAGGTAAGAGATTTGTGAAGACATGCAAGGGTTAGCGCTTGTTCGCTACTGAGGTTCAGATTACCGTTATATTGGCTTCAGAAGGAGCTGGTGGCTTACAAGGGAGGGAGATATGGGGGGTAATAGTTTACGCTATGTTCATTAGTCGCTAATCAGTCATCTGAAATCCTCTTCAGTACACGACAGATAGCTCCGACGGATAGCCCCAAACGGCTAGGGCCAGGACGAGGGCTAGAGCTAAAGCGAGATAAATTTGAGCGTCCTATAGTACCCTTACGATTCTATAAAAGCTTCCAGAGGTACTAGATTATCTAATAAGATTAGATATAGGTTATATAAATACTATATAGAGATATCGTACTCTTCGTTTTGATAGTATATATATAAGTAAAATACTATTACTAGTATATACTACCATAGGACGCTAAGACTAAGGCTTCCCGTTCGCTCAGTCATATCTAAGTAGCGTACCGGTAGATTGATAGTTATGTAGGTGATATTAGCCAATACCCGCTGTTGTATATTTGTTTTTGGCCTTTTTTAGGTTTAAGGCCTGTTTAATACAGACTTCTAGAGGCGCTAGACAACTATTAAAACGCTTAATAATCGCTCTAAAGCTGGAATTAATAGCGTATTTAGTAAGATTAAGATTCTGATAGTACTTTTAGTAATATTAGAAATAATATAAAATTATAATAGGCTAAGTCTACGCTTCGTAGCGTATCAAGCTATTATTATATAGTTCTCTAATCCTCTAGTAGCTTATTATTCTACTCTAATAGCTAATCGATAAATAAAAGCTACTTTATAAGGAACTAGCTTCTTATTAATATACTTATTCTCTATATACTATTACAATCGGCCCTTAAACGTAGTCTTCTATATAGCTTAAGATAAAGTCTATTCCTTTCTAAAAGTAATTTAATTTAAAATCTTTATTTGTACTTATTTGATTTGGATTTGCATAGTGGGAGTCTCTTTAGAAGGCCCGCACGAAACACAGTAGGAGTTTGTACACAGTAGAGGTGCTATACCCACACCTTATACACGATTTATTTGTACTTATATAATCTATATCAAATCTTATTAAGCGATCTAATACCTCTAAAGTTTTCTAGTAGTTATAAGGTATTATAGAATCGTTAACTTTATCTTACTCTAGCATTAGCCCTGGCCCTAGCCGTTAGAGCTATACGTTGGAGCTACTATCTAGCCGAATAGGATCTTAGATAAGTGATTAGTGATTAATAAATAGTATAAACTATAACCCCTTTGCCCTACCGCCTTCTCCTCTTGTACGCTACCAGTTCCTTCTAAAGCTAATATACGGTAATATAAACTTTAGTACCGAATAGGTCCTTATTCTCTACGTCCGATGTGTAGTAATAAGGGAAGACTTGGCGTGTATAGGCGCTAGGGTAATAACTAAGAAAGATGATAGATGGTTGCCGATTTATAGTAGAATGAGTAAGACAAAAAATAGACCATACATTTCTGAACATACATCACAAGACTGAACAAACATGGAACTCACCATAATATTACTAAAGCCCTCCACTCTGCTCTTCAATATCAGCAAGATGCATATGCCCTAAACTATCTGCCGCACTCCTTTCATCCGCCCTTCTCCCCTGCACGAACAAGGCAGCCGGCACTATAACCCCAAATATCTTAGCCTCGTCAAGAGCCCTGTTCTTCTCTCCTTCCCTTCTTACACCGCTCAAATGCTTCGCTGCTATTTTCCACAAGAGACTACTGTCCGCTTCCGCAACGCCCTTGCAGTCTATTTCCTCTTTCCACTTCTCGTCCTTTCGCACGTCTGCAATTTCTAGGATAGAGACAGCTATAGCAGTCCGAGCATGTATAAGCCCTGTGTCACCCGAGCCTACAAGGTTTCCGAGGAAGTCCTCAAATTCCGCATCCTGCGCTTGCCGCATTATGCGTACGGTACGCATACCCCAAAACGCCGCTTCCGTTGGTTGCTGCAAGTGAAGGTAGGCGAGTACGGTGCGTGCAACGAGGCAGATGCGTAGGACGATGCGTATTGTAGCTGCAGGTTGGCCACTGTATCGCCCTGAGAGGGTTTGGTCGTGGAAGAAGCCATCCGCCATGACCCTCCTCGAACGTCCCTCAATAAGGATATGGATAGCGTGAAACGCATTTTTATACAGCCCCAGCGCTACTTGTGCGTTTTGCGCAGGAGAACGGCTGAGTAAAGCATCGCCTTCTTCCATCAACTGCGCGGCCCGCTCGCAGCATTGCTGCACCGTAGGATGTTTCTCTTGCATCTTCCTCTCTAACTCATCCCTTACTCCCTCATCCCAAGTCCCCTCGAAGTCAACCATATGCAGCCCCCTCACCACCCCAAATGGCAACAAAGTCTTCCTTTGTAATCTCAACGCTACGGGTTTCGGATCTGCAGAGTAGTACGGATCGCGCAGGGCAAAGGAGGCAGCGAGCTGGCTGTTCAGATCGGCATGGCTAAGTGAGGAGTAGTACCATACTTGGCAGAAGAGGGGGAGGTCGTCAAGTAGGAGGACGATGCTATTTTCGGCGTCGGCGAAATGATTGTGTATGGGTGCTGAGATGGAGATTAGAGCGTGATGGTGCGGGAATGAGGCGGCTGGCGGGCCGATTGCTACGATAGGGACGAGGCCCTCGGTGGACATGTGGTGGACTGCACAATCACCCTAATCAGTATATATTCAATCAATGATGCACCATCCACATGCAAATCGATCACAGGACCGTCCGCACCCCCTAGGTCGCAGTTGAAGGAATCCACATACCTGCCTGCGGCCAAGGCGTCTCAATCCTCACAAAGACATTATCCCTCCGCCACACCGTCTGGGCCTCGAGATAGACCCTCTTGCACACCCTCAGCAGGTCAAAACGGAACGCGTACTTTCCCCCGGCGAAGTATTCGTCCGGCTCCAATTTCTCAGGAATGAAGTAGTGCGAGTAGACGAGCTCGCGCAATTCGAGCGGAAGACGCATGAATGGGGAGAAAACTGCCATTGCGGTCGGCTGGGGACCAGTGTTGAGGAGGGGAGTTAGCGGGCACTTGAATAGTATCAGGATGTTGGGAGACGGTCGTGTGGTTTTGATGATGACAGATGCCGCGGCAAGAGCCCCGCCAGACAGGTTGAAGGAATTAAAGTCCGGTCTAAGTCCGGAGAAGACGAAGCGGATTATCCCAGGTCGTAAAGGAACGGCTTGATTGTCTGTTGGTCTTCCCCGTGTAGGTACATCCACAGGCTTTCTAGCGCTCATTCATGTTCAGTATAATACATTGGGTGTGTTCACATCCCATGCCCTTTCCATGCAAATCCTTTTAACAAAGAGAGTGGAAATCTGTTTATATCCCTCAACGCCCTCCAAACCATTTATTTCCCCTCTGTTGCCACAGCTGCATGTGATGCAGCCGGTGTGGCATTCACAGCAGCCTCTTGAGCAGCTGGGCTTCCTCCAACCCAGCTGAACGCGCTAGTCTTCATGCTCTTCATGGCCTCTTCCTGTAGCTTCTTCTCCTCCTCCGCCAACTCCTTCAGCCACTTGTCACCGTTCTCGCGGATTTCCTTGTCCATGGCCTGGTATTGTTTCTGGCCAATCTCGCGGAAGATGTCTATCATCATCTTGCCTTGGGCCATACCCTCTGATAGATTCGTACCATCGCTGAGTACCATCCCCCTCTGGTTGCCGCCCATGCCTAATGCGCCCATAAGCATGCCGCCAGCACTATGTTTTGGTTTTTTTGCCTGTTCCGCCTGGAGCTCCTTTTGATATTCTGCTCGCATTTTCGCCTCTCGTCGTGCAAACTCAGCCTGAATGTCCTTGCCTTCCATGGACTTGAGAGCTTGTCGCACGTCAAAGTTGCCGCTCTGTTGCAGCATAGCTAGGTATTCGAGAAAGGGAATCAGACCAACAAGTCCGGTGTCTTTGGGCTGCCCTTTCCACTTCGGTAGTATGATTGCGTTCTCGGGTTGGAGTTTCACGTGGCCAGGATCAGTATCGATGATGATGGTCTTGGAGAGGTCGCGGTTTAGGCAGGAGAGGTCCTATCCCATTAGCTTGTAATCTTGTACCTGACAGGATTGCCATACCTTCACATACTCGCCCTTATCGTAACGAGTGGCCTCACGGAAGAGCGGCCACATGACGATGCGGAAGGGATCAAGTTTCCGGATGATGGGGTCCGCGTCCATAGACTTTGCCGATGTGAAGATGACCAACTCGTAGTACTGGCTTAGATATCGCAGGAAGTAATCCACGCCAGGTCGCTTCGCAGTTCGCCAGCCGTGTTTTGTTGACCATTCAGAATGTACGAGGAGATCCTCCAAACTTAGGACTAGGGTGAGCGGTGGCGCCGGGTCCATGTCCGGTAGCAGTTTTGGGAACGTCGGTTCAGTGTAGTAGCCCATCTGACCGCTCCATCGAGCGAGCGCACGTTTGTACATCAGACCTAGTCCCCATCCGTTCGGAGCATCTGGATTCGCCCGCTCTTCCTCCTCTGTTTCCCAATTCCTGCCCATGAAGACGGCCGTCAGAGTGCCAACCAACGCAGATATGATATAGGCCCCATTGGCGACCTTGTTCCGCCTCCTATCAGTACTCGTCTCATAGGCTGATTTTGGGAGCTCTCCGCCCTCACGACTGCCAGGCCCAGCACCAGACTCCTTGGTTGGGTCCTCGGTGATGTTGTTGGGATCGTGGGCGTCCGTCTTGGGCCCAGACCCGCCAAACTCGGCGCCGAATGTAGACGGTATGCCCTGTCGCAGATCTGGGAGGGGTTTTTGCGGTTGATCATGGTTTTCAGTCTCGGTAACTGTATTCTCTTCTGGCGACTTGGGACCCACGAACTCGGCTTGTTCTTTTCCAAAGTCCCTCGCAGGGGGTGCCTCTGCTGCTTCTATGCCAGGCCCTGGACTTCCCGATGGTGTCGTGTTGCGCGCAGGTGATGCCGGGGCATCGAATTCGGGCTGCTCGTTGGGATTGACAGGGCCCGGTCCCGACTTGGTGGGTTTGTCGAATTTGATGGGATCTGAGGGCTTCCATCTGTTGTCGCGGCTGGGTTTGTTCGCGTAGAAGCGTATTCGCTGCGATGTTGAAGCTATTGGAGCTATGCGTGGGACGGCCAAGGTAGGCGTGGTACGCAGGGCGCGGAAAGCTGTCCGCGACAACATTGTGGAGGATCGGAGATACTACAAATTAAAAAGCGAAGGTAATCTACAATACATTGATGAGAAGGAAATCGAGGTAGTCCTTGATGCGCGGCAAGGTCTGTAGTGTGACGACGTTTTGCGGTCTTCCGAGAGAATAATTGATCGAAGCTCGCGCTTGGCGCGCGCGCACGGCCCCATTGCGCTGCCGCTTCGGTTGAAGGAAAGGTGTCCCTCTTTGCTCCCCCCGGAAGCCCAACATGGACCTCATATAGCCCTTACATTCGCCTTACAACCCTCCTAGACGCTCCTTCGTCAGTCTCATGTCTTCAAAATCCCACGGTCTTGGGCATGCAACTGATTGGAAGGCCTCTGCGGCGACTCGCGCCGCTGCTCGGGGGAGCCACCTTTCAGCTTATATGGCTCTTTCTGCTGTGCATGAGCTGCTGGGCGACCCGCGGGCATGGCATGACCGATGACACCATAGCGGAGCTCAGACAAGAGACACGAGACATCTTTTACCATGGCTACGACAATTACATGAAGCACGCCTTTCCCGAAGACGAATTGCGCCCACTCACGTGTCGACCTCTCACCCGCGATCGCCAGAACCCGGCGCATATCGAGGTCAACGATGTCTTGGGCAATTATTCGTTGACATTGATCGATAGCCTGTCCACCCTCGCTATCCTCGCGTCCTCTCCTCCGCCCGCGAAACGTGGCCGCAACAAAGCTTTGGAGGACTTCCAAGACGGTATTCAGGCGCTGGTGGAAAATTACGGAGATGGGTCCAAGGGACCGGCGGGTCAAGGGACAAGAGCGCGGGGATTCGATCTGGACAGCAAAGTGCAGGTCTTTGAAACCGTTATACGCGGAGTTGGTGGACTGCTGAGCGCACATCAGTTTGCTGTCGGCGATTTACCGATCCGGGGCTATGAGGCTAGGGTTGAGAGGAAAGGGGGAAGAGAAGGCATCTTCTGGCGCAATGGAGTTGTGTACGACGGTCAACTTTTGCGTTTGGCTACCGATCTCGCCGATCGACTGATGCCCGCTTTCCATACCCAAACCGGGCTCCCGTATCCGCGTGTGAATCTCCGCCACGGGGTGCCCTTCTACGCCAATTCGCCATACAATAACGATGCGGTGCATGGCCAATGTGGCACGAACCCAAACAATAAGGGAACTGAGATTACCGAAACATGTAGCGCTGGAGCTGGGAGTCTTGTCCTAGAATTCAGCACCCTCAGTCGACTGACAGGAGACCCTCGCTTTGAACATGTGGCCAAGGATGCCTTCTGGGCTGTGTGGTCGCGCAGAAGTAGCATCGGTCTGATTGGAGCTGGCATAGACGCCGAAACGGGGCAATGGGTGTCACCCTACACGGGCATTGGCGCTGGCATCGACAGCTTCTTTGAGTACTCGCTCAAATCGTACATTTTGCTATCCGGACTACCTTACGACGCCGAGCATGCAGACTTTGATTCGCCAGACGCTTTCTTGCGCGCCTGGCAGGATGCACACGATGGGGTCAAGCGCCACATCTATCGCGGGGCACAACATCACCATCCTCACTATATTCAGGTAGACCTCTATACAGGTGCCATTCGTGCATTCTGGATTGATAGTTTGAGTGCTTTTTACCAAGGCCTCCTAGTCCTGGCCGGCGAGCTCGACGAAGCAATCGAAACTCATTTACTGTATGCCGCGCTTTGGACCCGATACTCTGCCATGCCCGAGAGATGGTCTACCGCAACAGGTAACATTGAGAATGGTCTTCGGTGGTGGGGTGGCCGTCCCGAGTTTATCGAATCAACCTGGTATCTGTATCGCGCAACGAATGACCCATGGTACCTGCACGTTGGCGAGATGACCCTCCGCGATATTAAAAGACGATGCTGGACCAAATGCGGTTGGGCCGGACTGCACGATGTCCGCTCTGGAGAGCTGAGCGACCGCATGGAGAGTTTCTTGTTGGGTGAAACCGCAAAGTATCTATATCTCCTTTTCGATCCATCGCACCCGCTGAACACGTGGGATGCACCTTTCGTCTTTACCACCGAAGGCCATCCGTTAATCATCCCGAAGCGCCTTCGGCCGATGAAGCCTATCCAGCGCAGTGAACCTCGTCCTGAAGGACAACCCAGTCCTGGAGTATGCCAGCTGCCACCGGAGCCAGTGCCATTCAGCATCTCGGCGACTGCTGCTCGACCTGACATCTTTCATGCCGCAAGCTTAGCACGATTGCACCTCATGCCAACGACTGAAAACCTCGATACGCCGCTTGTCGAGTTCAGTTCAGACCATCCAAGCATCTCTGTGTCGGACGTTCGGTCTCCTTCCAACTACACTTACTATCCTTGGACTCTCCCACTGGAGCTCATTCCACGCAATGCCATGAGCTCGAGGATTGCTGTCCGTACCACATTCGATCTCTCATTCCCCAATCTGCCCAATACGCTACAGATGGGCACGTTGCAAAGGGTACATGAAGGCATTCTGGTCAACTCCATGAGCGGCCTTCGAATTGGAATGGTACGGGAGCCTGACGAAGCTCCGGTAGCAAAGGAGGTTATGCTGGACGAGCAATTTCGCATCTACGCTATCTCTAATGTGGCTCTTGGTCGTGACGAGAACGTTTACATGTCGCGCTCGACTATCGAAAGCTTCAATCCACTTGACCCATATTTCACTCGTACAAAAGACTCGCAGACTCTCGATCTCGTCATCGATGTGCCGCCTGAGCCCGTACCGACGTCCACGTCTCACGCTCTCTCGGAGCTTCTCGACAACGAGAGCAATGATGAGATGGACAATCTTACCGAGGTATCCGACATGAACTTAGGCCCTGGCGCCCTGGAAGCCGATGGGTCTTACCTATCGTCTCTCCTCCATTCGCTCCAGTCGCTGCTCTCGGCGCCATCTGCGCCCCCGTTCCCATCAGCCACCACAAAAATGCCCAAGCCACAGCAGACGCAGCGTCTCACCGTTCCCGGCACTCTGCCCATTGGACCAGGCTCCGCTCCTCTTCCTGACGTATCTGACCCAGAACTCACACATAGTGCGACCAACGCACTCATCTGGTCCACCATCTATATCCACCCTAACACTCTCTGTGATGAGCGCCTTCCCATCGAAGTACCACGGAGTCATCAAATGATTGTCATTCCGCGAGGTGGCTGTTCTTTTTCAACAAAGTTGCGTAATATTCCGGCGTATCCACCAAAGAGTGGATCTCTGCAGCTCGTAGTTATCGTGAGCTACCGTGAGCACGAAGAAAACAATTACGCATTCGCCGGCCATGACGAAACTACAAATGAGCAATCTACACCGCCACAAGAAAGAGATCGTAGAATGGGCAAGCAAGACGGTGAAGAAGGCTCAAGACAAAGCTCCAACGATCAATCGCAAACCAGTAAAGATGAAGAAAGTACGCCAGATCGTCAGCCTTCCTCCAAAATGTCTTCGAAGAAGCCTCCGCGCGTTGCAACCTCTCCTAATGGGATCCCTCTGCCGCTCGTACAACCACTACTTGATGAAATACAGTACACGCCTTCGGGGCTACCGCGGCCCAACCCTATACCTCTAATTATGGTCGGCGGGGGCGACGATACGATCGCGTTACTTCAAAGAGCGGGTGCAGTCGGTGTGAGGAGGAGGTACTATTTTCTCAGTCAGGGCGTGAGGATTAGTAACTTGATCATTTTGTAGGCGATTTGGTACTCATATAAACGAAGACATGATCAGACAGCGAGATGTAAATAAAATACGGCAGTGAGAGGAGAAATGTACCCTTGGATACGATTGGATAAACGGACAAGGTATGGAGTTTAGTTGGGCTGTTTGATACCTCATTTGATTCTACGATATACGCCTTTCAACCGTCGCTGAATAATTCCTCGTCATGGCAAACATGTAGTGAAGTGTAGATGTACATTCGAGTTTTTATGCAACATGCCACAACCCCTTAACCCAGGACAGGTCCCCAAAACCTCCCCAGAGACAAACCTACCTTTCATTCATTCATGCCATACAGCGCGTTGCGCAATTGTTCCCCTGCTAGCTACACATTTTTACTAACAAGCTGGCTCTGGGCATATTAACATCCTAGTATCGCTTATATCTTTTTTATTTTAGAGTTGCATAGTGGGAGTCTCTTTGTAAGGTCCGCACGAAACACAGGAGGAGTTTGTACATAGTAGAGGTGCTATGCCCACACCTTATACACGATAGAAGAGCTATAGAACTGTGCACAGTACGAGGCGGTGCTTCCAACACCGAACACTGAGGCGACGAGTACCGCTTATATGGTAGTTGTTAAAAAGCACTCGCACCCCTTGGGTACACTCTACCAAACACCTATTATCATGCGAATTCTCACCTTACATGAACCTAGCGTCGTCACATTCTCATCTCGCTTTTCTTGATCATCGCCTCATCGCACAAACCTACATTAAATCGAGTCAATTACCACTTATGGCAAATTTTCTTCCCTCTCTCTTCGCCACCAATTGTAGTAGTATCCAGGCTACTTTTGATATACGGGTCTGATTTCTATCATAACTTCAAGATTTAGAGATACATCTCGAACTCGTCAACCTCTTGTACATGTTTCACCTCTCTTCTGCCTTCCCTCTAAGCCACTCATTACCACCAGCACCGTCCCAGCCTTATTCCTACGCATGGCCTCTAGGACACACCTCCTACATCTCCCAGCACTCGAGATGCTTATAAGGAAGCGCACCAACCACCTTCATAGGTTCTGAAAATGGCATTAACACTCACTGCCATACAACGTCAGCAGTATCACCACATACCGGAGGCTATGCGGACAAGCCAGAAACAGCGGTAAGTCTGGGAAAACATAGAGCGCTGGCGGGTGACCCGTGAGCATAGGAAGTCGTCTCGACTCGCAAAGGCGGGTTTCGTACTACTTGTCGCAGCCGGGACATGTTTCACGCAAAGCCATCAGGTAGGTGATCTAATCCGCTCGTTCGATATACTACGAATGTCACACCGAGGCGCCATTCCAACGCCTACCCTTGCCATAAAATGCACGCCGTCTCATTCATTCTGAAAATCATTTCCTTCGGGGTGCCCATCGGGGCTGCCGTCCTCAAGTGACCGCTTCTCACGCACCCTACCATTGCGGGCGCGGCCCGTTCAGCATCAGCCAGCCATTGCCATCATGCACAAACCTGCACGGAGCCTGATTGCAGGAGCCAGTCACGTGTCTCATCGCACACCTCCAGCGAGCGCATTTCTCATCTCCTTGGGTGCAATTATGGCACCTCGAAGAGGCATCACAATCGATATTCTTGAGAAAGCACTCCATACAAGGGAAAACCAGCTTAGGTAAACGAGTGTTCACGGCGGGGACGATCAAATGCGCGGCCCCCCTAAGCGATTTTTTCTCGTCCTGGGCCTTGAGCAGGGCGTCCTGATTGATCTCATACCGCCGGGTGAGATGTTTAAGCTCGTTTTTCTGTCGATCAAACTCCGATGTCTTACTACGCAGTTGATCTTGAATGGCTTCGAGGTGTTGTCGCGAGGGGAGACTCTTGCGCAGGCTGTCGATTTCGTCACGCAGTTTGTTGCTGATGCTTTGCTCCTCGAGGAGCTTCTCTTGAAGCTGTTTAATCTTTCTCTCCCTCTGTGTTTGCGTATCGACAAGATTCTGGGCCCTAGTAGCGTGGTCAGAGACGACTGTGTGGCTACGGGCGGCAGCAGCCTTTAGATCCATGATCTCTCTGTCCTTGGTAGCCGTGATCTGGGAGATGGCTCGTGTGTGAGCAGTCTCTTCGGCCGTCTTCGATGTCCGCAGGTAATCAAGCTCCGCGTTGAGCCTCTCGACTTGCTTTTGAAGCATTTCCATTTCCATCACTTTGGATTTGAGGGAATCAATTTCCATCTCTTTCTTGTAGAGCTCGATGTCCTTCTGGCGAATATCGCGACCCATTGCAGCCTTATAGTCCTTGTTTGCTTCAAGCTGATAGTGAAGCTTTCCCACTGTGCTACTCACGTCTCTCTCGTCCTCGCGGCGCTCGCTCAACTCTCGCTGGGTAGCGCTGAGTTTCTTCAGAGCTTCGGTTTTATCCTGTTGCAGAACTGAGATTTGCGCCATTATACTCCTGTACGCCGCCTGAGTTAGCCGCACAATGGGCTCGTTGCCCTGAATTGGAGGGCTGATGCGGCAGATGGGAAGCGAGGGAGGAAGATTGAAGATTTCAAGGGGCGGCTGCGGCTCGTTGACTTCGATGAGACATTGAGCTGGAGGCTGAGTCTCGTGTGGCTCGGCCTCATGTGAGTCCTCAATGTCAAGAGTATTCATCTCCGCCATCAAGTCTTCAAGCCGTCTCATGTTCTCCTCGTCGTATTCTGGTTCCACCAGTGTGGTAGATCCAGTTGCCAGGGACCCATCCGTATTTCCCGGAGAAGGCCCGATCATCATCCGTGAGGCTTGAGCAGGCTGAGCCGGCGCACGTGGATCGAAGATATCTTCATTAAGGTAGGACTCGAGCGATTGATACCTAGGAGTATCACCCGGGGTCTGGTGGTTGGCGTCCACACGCGCACTCGACCCTGTGTCGGGATCAGTAATGCTTCAGCCTGCGGGAGCGTAAGATTATGTATCATACCATTCAAACCCGGTTTAGGTGGCGGAGCGATGTGGGTTGGCTTCCAGGCGCGAGCGCGAGCCATGCTGGTTAGATTGGCGAAGATATCGCCCGGCGGAGCTGGCCTCAGCCCGACTTCACGCGTAGCGCTGGCAGGAATAGACTTGGCTGCTGGAGTAGCTGCTATTGATGGGCCGTCACTGGAGAAGCTGATGAGGTCGTCCTCGCCGTCTAATGGTTAGCCCGACATCTGCAAAAGGAATCCCAAGTGCTTACACCCAGCCATGTTGCGTCGATAAGACCGAAGAGGACGAGCGACGCGCGAGCGGGCAAGTGGAGGAAGAAAATGAAGAGTGAGAGAACAGGCTTTTTGATGGGGTCCAAGGCAGCGCCAAGACTCGAGGGCTCTGTGGAAGGAGAGACGGGTGAGGGCGGAGTGGAGGGCCGACGCTAAGTCTAAGTGAAGGCGTTGTTGATGTTGAGATTACGCACGTTCCGTTGTTCCCGCAAGCTATCAAAAAGAGGGAAGCACCTCTGATAAGGCGTTCCAGTCCGCGACGGAAGGACCACAGCTTCACCTTTCATCACACCTTGGGGTATTGTAGGATGCCTTCCCGAGGACCGCCATATGGATATCCACATACACACATATGGGGGATTCGCTGTTTGGCAAATTGGGTGGCTCTATGTGCGAGTTTCCCGTCAAGAGGCAAGTAGAAGACCGCATCCATCACAACTATATTGAAAAATCCAGGATGAATCCAGGCACCTTTGGCAGTGAACAATACGATGTGGTAAGAGTAGGATGCAGTGTAGATGACGGTGATATTTGAAGGCATCGCCAACCTTTGATAGATTTCGCAACATGTTAACATTGTGAGCGCGCATCTGCCCTTTCGGCGCAGGCGTGAGAAACAACCCTCTGAAGAGGAAACGACAGATGAATGTTAAAAACACGCGTGAGGCCTCCTAATATGATGTTCCACGAGTACCCGGAAGCGCCGAATGTCCAATCTACGCTCTCCACGGTCTTGATGGTTGTAAAATCGAGGAGTATCCAAAGGGTGGAAGATAAGAACGTATCAAAATAGTCCCGAGTCTTCCTAGGCGACACGTCGCGCCGCAAGTGGGGTCCCTCATCTACCGAACTTCTTCAGCTCCCACACGCGGATCGGTGGGTACACGATCGCCGCCCAAGCGAAGCCGATATAGTTTCCCATCTACTCATAATAAGCATTGTTCCAAGCCTCCTTCCACAGACTACTCACGTCAGCCCCGTAGTGACCCACAAGATGCGCAATAGGTCCAATATACCACACCTGCGCCATCCCCAAGATCGCTCCAACCCAACCAACAATAAACGCAACCAAAGCGGCAATTCCAATTGGTAATTTCCCTGGCTGGTTCCAAACCGCCCAGTTGAAACCTCTCGTTCCCCGGAAAATAAGAACCTCCTCCAGAACGATGGCCATCCAGATCGACACCCAGTAGCCCATCAGCGCCAAGAAGTTGGTGAAGATCTCAGCGAGATGTCCGCGTCCTGCGAGGGCGCATACAGTATATATGATGACACCGATCGTGTTCCAAATCACACGAGGGATAGCGGATGCCCAGCGACCGAGGATCTGTGCATCGATGCCGGAGGAGTAGGTTGGCACTACAAGGTTAGCGACAAGCCCAAGGGCTACGATGACGCCGCAGAAGCTACCAAAGCTGCCGAGTGGGCGATAACCTTGGACTATTAGGGCGCCTTGGGAGATACTGTAAGATTCTTCCCACGTGATGTTCGTCAGCATTCCACAGGCTAAACCTATACCCAGGACGAAAGCAAAGGTGAAGCTTGTTACAAGGCCGATCATGGTGACGGAGAAGATCTTCCACCGAGATGAATGCTCCGGGTAATAGACGAGGTAGTCGGCAGCTCCTCCGCCGTAAGTGATGGCTGCCGCGAGATTAAGACCGAAAAACGATAGGCGATTGGCTGTTAAAGTATCGCCAGACAGCTGCGACTTTGCAGATATGTTGAAATCTGGACCTGCGGCTCCGGCCAGGATACTAAGAACGATCAACTGAGGGAGCCAGGCGTAACGCTCGTAATAATGGAAGACTTGATAGCCAAAAGTCGTGATACCCCAGGTGATGACGGCCACAACGATAATACCGACTACGACGGACATATTATCTGGCGATACGGCAGAGAGAATCTGACCCGCGACAACACAATCGATCAACGAGTATCCCAGAAGCACAATGATGTTGAGGACCACCACAATCTTCGACGGCCACCATCCCATGATGTACCGGGAGAAGATCATGGTCCTGTTCCCGCTCCTAGGTCCAAAGGTAGCATTGTAGGCCACGGCGAGGCATCCGACCAGCATGCCGAAGACGGCACACAGGCATGAGTCTAGGAAGCCCAGCTCGAAAACGGCGGGTCCTAGCATGCCCAGCGTGATGTTGTTCGCCGCCAGATTGATGGAGAACCACATCATGGCGACCTGCGCATACCCCAACGAGCGAAGATCGTGTCGCTCATCCGGCTCCACTCGCTGTATCCCTCGCGCTTCGAGATTGTACGTCACTAGCTGCTTCTCAAAGCTCTTCCACATTCTCTGCATCCTTTCCACAAGACGCTCGCCATCTCGCTGCGAACTCGCATCGTGAACCGGAAGGCCGTCATTCGGAGCCAAGACCATGCGCGAGGGCTTCTCATCGTTCTCGTTCGCGACGGAGGGCTGTCCATCGGGCTCCATGGGTACCTGTACACATCAGAAGCGTCTTTGGGGAGGGTAGCAATGCATGATGTCCTTTCGCAGGGTTTGACCTGATCAAGTTCAGACCGTATTTTCTCAGATCGCCAGCACAGTGAAAGTGCTGGCGAACACCGGCCTCATGCAATTGCTTGTTCAATACCTTGATCGAGGACTCTGCTACTCAGCTGCATGTCGGTAGATGCTGTCGTACTTATAGTGCGGTGTGTGCTCAGAGTCGTTTGGAGTAGTGCGATGAACACTATGGAGGATCAACGCCGTGCAAGACGATGGAATATCTAAGCAAAATGAGAGCCGCGGAAAGTTATGCGGGTTTGACCAGATGGGCTGTATAGTCTTCGTTGATGATACGCGGCGACCGGGAAGGCGTGGATATTGGCGACGGTTCGGAAAGACCCCGCTATCGCGTGCCAGTGTAGATCCGCTAATGGTGCTTGTTTGCTGCATACAAGAGCGGAGAGGCCTAAAGAGCCTACAATATGTGCATGTAGAGGATGATAACCTGCATTGCAGGTCTGGCGCTTTTGTTGCATAAGGGCCACGGTGAAACGATGATGATAATGAATGCATGGGTATCGTGACGCCAAAGCACGTGTGGTCGCGTCGTGTTGACCACGGCTGACAACGCCACTCTCGTCATCAAGCCATTACACTGCTCAACTAACCACCTCACGTCTTTTTTGTGCCGACGGTCCTTTGGCCTTGACTGTCGACACAGCTCCGGCCTTCGAGATGGTTCTGCGCAATCTCAAGTGCTCCCATGAACTGGTCCTGGTATTACACACCAGCACTGATCAAGCAAGTGTGCGCGACACTCCCCTATCAACGTCCTCCGCTTGCATACACACCTGCCTGTTCGATCCCATCGTCCTATCTACAACTCGCTTACAAGAGCTCCTCAACTTCCTTAGTCCGCAGGATCTTCCCGGCTCCTCGTAACGGCCGGGATAGGGCGACGTGTCCATGCTTATAGGAATGCGTACCTGCGGGGAAGTGTGATGGAGCCGCGCAGTATATAGACCGTAACATGTACTTCGTCCAACTTTACTTTAACGTCAGGTTTCGTTGAAAGCGCTGAATTGTCGTTATGCTGCGTTATTGGAGTATTGTGTTGGTGGCTGGCTCTTGGCTCTTACCTATCGAAGCAGCGCCCGCATTTCAGGCTACAGATAACAGCACCTGTCGCAGGACGAAGGTTGCGATCCTGTGAGTGCGTTCGGAATCGTAGGTGGGGAGTGTTCTAACGGGCTATGCAGAGGCGCGGGTGTTGCCGGGATCACAGCCGCGGTTAGCGAATCATCTCGCCCAGTCATTCAATCTACTAATACGACGATAGCAAGCATTGTCGAATCAATCCGTGTCCGACTTTGTGATCGTCGAGTACAATGGAGAGATTGGAGGCAGAATGGCCCACACGGCCTTTGGAGAGGATCCAGACGGTAATCCCTACACCATAGAACTCGGTGCGAATTGGGTACTCATCTCCTTATTCTTCCGCAGCATCTACGTCCAGTAACACCAGCAGGTACAAGGTCTAGGGACTGAAGGGGGTCCTGAGAACCCCATCTGGACCTTTGCAAAAAAATACAACGTTACAAGCACCTACTCAAATTACTCATCCATCCTGACTTATAACGAAAGCGGACCCGTCGACTACACGCCTCTCCTCTCCGAATATGAAGATGAAGCATGGCCCATCTTCGAGCAGAATGCGGGTACCATTCTCACTGAAAATCTGCAGGACCGCAGCATGCGCGCAGGTCTGTACCAAGCGGGCTGGAGGCCCAAAGCTCTAGATATGGCAGCGCAGGCAGTCGAGTGGTGGATGTGGGACTGGGAAACATCCTACGGTCCCGAAGAGTCGTCTTTTGTTTTCGGTATCACAGGATATAACCTAACGTTCTATCAATACTCAGATGAGAACAATCTCGTCGTGGACCAGCGCGGCTTCAATACATGGCTGAAGGGCGTAGCGGGAACCTTTCTGCAGCCTAACGATACGCGGCTCCTCCTCAACCATATCGTTTCCGCCATCGACTATTCAAGCGACAATGTGAAAGTTACCATGGAAGACGGCAGCTGCGTCGAAGCAGACTATGCTATATGCACCTTTTCCCTTGGCGTACTACAAAACGACGCTGTAATATTCTCTCCCGCACTGCCCGAATGGAAAGACACCGCACTCGCAACCTTCCAGATGGGTACGTACACGAAGCTCTTCCTGCAGTTCAACGAGACGTTCTGGGACCCGGACACCCAGTTCTTCCTCTATGCTTCGCCCACGCGGCGTGGATATTATCCCGTCTGGCAGTCACTCTCAACAGAAGGTTTCATGCCCAATTCCAACATCATCTTCGCCACCGTTGTTGGCCGCGAATCCTACCGCGTCGAAGCGCAAGACGATGAGACCACAAAAGAAGAACTCATGGCCGTCCTACGAGAAATGTTCCCCGACGTTAACGTTCCGGAACCCATCGCCTTCACATATCCCCGCTGGACCAGAGAGCCCTGGTCGTATGGCAGCTATTCTAATTGGCCCGTCGGCACAACACTCGAGAACCACCAGAATCTAAGGGCGAATGTCGAGAGGCTTTATTTTGCGGGCGAACATACGTCGGCGGAGTATTTCGGGTTTTTGCACGGGGCGTGGTTTGAAGGGCAAGAAGCCGGGCAGAGGATCGCGGGCATGGTGACGAGCAAGTGTGAAAATGTGGAGAGTGGGTGTGGTGCCTACAACAGCTATGAGGTTCTGCACGGGACGACGGAATTTGCCGAGTATAATGCGTTTAATGGAATGGGAGCGAGCCCGTTTTTCGTCGCGCAGGCAGACGATACGCAAGGATAGGATATCTGGACATACGTTTGAGCATGAGGAAGATGGACCATCACTCACGTATTATGCATATAAGATTCAACATGGTTACATGATACCAAATATACTGCTACGGTAATGTGACAACGCGCACCATGCTCGTCGTTCGCTTGTACATGGCGTGGACAAGAGCGCTGCCCTGCAGCACTCTGATTGAAGATACGCCAAGAATGGAACTCAAATTTCAACCCTTTCTCGACGAGCGACCCTTTCCTGGAGGTAGCTCTGGTACTGTTTGCAAAGTCCTATGAAGTCAATGAAGGTATTCCGTAGCGGCCTTTCGTGCCCCACATCGACTAGAGCTCCATATACAGTATCCTAATGCCATGATCATAACGGCAAAAGATTGCCGTGCTAACGAACTATACGCAAGCCATATAATCCTCGATGTAGTGTACTGCAGCATCTCACTCCCTTCCTTTCCATAGGTCTCTCTCAAGCCCATCGTCTCTACTTCATAGCCCTTGTCTCCGTCCCATCACCCATCCACCATGCTAGTCCAAACTTGGGCTTTCCTCTGCCCGTCCATTGAAATCGAAACGAAACTCGCAGCGCGTCGAGAATGAGGATGTGCATAGAGAGGAAGGTCGTAGGCGTGTGACGCCTGGGATACACGAGAGTATGGGAATGTGGCGGTACTGTACGGTAGAGAGTGCCTAATGAAGCATGTCTCGACGCCGCTATCAACTAAGTAAGATTTAGTACATTGATTATGAAAGGGAGTCCGTCTCTCAAAGGCTGATCCATGGGGACTGACCTCGCGTTTCGCGATGTCTTCGTCGAGATTCCCACCAGGTGAGGGTAGCGAGGATAAGGGAGGCCCCGCCGATAACGATAGTGGTTATAACTTCAATAGAAAGAATTGCCATGCTTGGTGCATGCCCGTGTGTTTTTGATGTCTTGAAACTTGCTCATGAAGGTTTTTCGGAAGGTGGAGTTTAGGGGAAGGGAAATCTTTGATTTTATATCTAAAGGCCGTGATTTTCTTGGTACACTCTGGGAGCTTGCACGCAAGCCGGTCAGTTACACGGGCACGGTAGCGGAAGTGTTCACTTCCCCGTGTCCAACGTAACACACGATTGTTTGTTGAAGCATGCAGGAGAATTGTCTCAGAGGACAGTAACACCACATTGCTCGCATTCGACCCTTGCATTATCTCAATATACTTAGCCAGGGATCTGGTTGCGCCCATAGGTCGTCATTACATCTTGCTCGTAGAGCTGTCTCAAATGTTGTAGCATGACAATCTCGACTGGTACAGTTATCTCGCTCCTTTTCATTAGAATAAGAAATCCCAGGACGCATGGTCCTAGTGTTCGTCATTTACAAAACTTGTTTGCCAACATGCGGCCAACGTCTAGCTTACAGTGAGTATTGCGCGTACCAAACGCCCTTTGAGTGTTGAAGCAAAAGAAAAATCAAGAGCTTCTAATACAAGCTCAATTATCGGCAAATTATGTAAGTACTTGACGGTGGCCCCCTCGGAGCTTGCAGATTGTAGGAGTATTCTCTAGACGGAGCCAGGAACGGAGTTGTTCTAAGCGTAGGACCTTTTTTTGGGTTTGGGGGGGGGCGTGTTCTCAGATCCATAAGTCATCGTCGCCGCAGGTAAATTGATCGTCATTATAGCGCAAAGACACGTTGTGACGGGAGCTCCCTAGTTCCCAACCAGTGTTTTAAACTACTACTATTCCAGCCATCTCTTACTCCGCCTCTTAGCCATCTTTGTCTCGGCGGCATGGCCTGCATTTTTGTGTAGCAATGGGATCAAAACTAGCAGTCTGGGGACGTTTCATCTGTGGTCAGGAGAGACGTCTTCGTGCCCCATGAACGCTGTCAAAGAAGTATCAGGTACTGCACGACATGTTCATTGACACGAATAGGATGTGAGGCCGGGGTCAGTGTCGGGAGAGCGCTTGGCAGTGAGTTTAGATTGAGCGTTGATGATTGGCATCTGCAAGCAGCCGACGACTGTATCGTGCTAGTAGAAATCTCGCTTTGGCCGACCGGTTGCTTCCTTGCATAATCGTCGGATGGTTGCGGGCAGGCACGGGTGACACTGCATAACGTCCGGCCCCGCTTTGCGCCCTTGGTCGAACATTTGCTGGGATTGTTTCAGTACACAACTTTATCACCTAACCTATGCTATTCGCTAAGTCTCGTAGCTCGTCGGGGATGCGGGAAGTATGAACTTTATAGCTCCACCGTGCCCAGTAATCTTTCACGCCTCTATGTGCGACTTCCGCACAGCCACACAGGGCTAATCTTCCCAGATACCGCTCATTCGAATATATTTTGACAGCTTTTCAGCACGGACGCAGCGGAGTGTACTTCATATGTGTCGTCGTCGGGCTGAGCCTTTGTAATAAACGTGCTGGCGGAACAGAGGCTCGCATTCCTATATATCTATTTAATCATCGCTGACAGTTGGGTCCCAGGCGCAAGGTTCATATACCCCAGTGTCCAGGCTCTTCATTTCCTCCTCTGAAAGCTCGAAGTCATAAAGCTGAGCATTCTCCTCGATTCGGGATTTCGTAACCGACTTGGGCAGTGGCACAAAACCCTGTGATACGAATTAGCCTGATGTCAAGTAAAATGAAGGGGATCCAACTCGCCATTTGCAAACTCCACCTCAGAAGAATCTGCGACGTTGTCTTGCCATACTTCTTTGCCAACGGCGTCAGCAACGGATCATCTGTCTTTGTTGCTCTCACAATCGGGCTGTAAGCCTCGAGAATGACACCCCGCTTCTTGCACCAATCTACGATATCTTTCCGAGCAAGCCACGGATGTAGTTCAACTTGGTTGACGCTCAATACGCCACCCTTGCCTTTGCCTCTTTTCTCCTCTGTACTCTCGATATACGCCTCCAGTTCATCCAGGTGATGCACGCCATAGTTACTCACACCGATGCTGCGAATTTTGCCTGCCTCAACACCCTCAACAAGCGCCTTCCACGCACCGATCCGAGCTTCTTTTCCGCCGTATGGCGAATGCAGAAGATACAGATCCACGTAATCGAAGCCGGTTTCTTTCAGAGAATTGTCGATGTGCTGCTTGGCAGTCTCGTAACTCATGCTTTTGGGAGGGATCTTGGTGGTGAAGAAGAGTTCCTCACGGGGAATGCCGGATTTCCTCATTCCATCTGCGGAAGGCGCTTCGTTGCGGTACGCAACTGCGGAGTCCACATGTCGATAGCCTGACTGGAGCGCGTGCTTGACGACATCCGATGCAACATCCGCGGGTGTTTGGTAGACGCCATACCCTAGGACCGGTATCTCGTGACCGGAAGGCAAGCGGTATTTAGATTCGAGGGTGAGCTTCGCCATGGGTGATGACGTATTGAGGGCACGTGATGAAGGTGGGTTCAACAAAAAATGGTTTTGTAGGCGTGAGACTCTTGAAAGAGCAGTCCTCATATCCCTTTTTAGGTAGAAGACAAATACTTGGAGCACACTGGACCTCATAAATAGTTTTGCTGACGCGTAGCCACATGTTAAAGCCGTAAGACGGCGATATGCTAACTCCGACGTGCTTATCGATACGCTAGCGGTTCTCTCCATTTTGGAAGCATGCACGTGTCTTTCTTCCAGACGTAACATTGTTCAACTCCAAGACGTTATCACGATACCCTATTCACCAGCTTATGTTTTATTCTCGACTCATCATAGGAACTCTTGAAGCCGAGTCACCCGCCGTCAGTCTTCTCTTCGTTCCATCTCTTCACCATCCAGTTCCTGCAAAGCAACGAAAAAAGGGATTTTTCTTGTCTTTTGAGAATCCACCGGTGCACTATTCGCACGGGACTGTCATAGGATGCTCAATAATTGCACATCCTTCTCGCAAAATCGGGCCATGAGGAATCATTCCGAACGGAAGGGTCGAGCCGCTTTCCCCACTGCACCCCGCTTTCACAATGCGGTCACCTGATTGACATCTGCCCTGAACATCATGCCACGGACTTCTATCAAAGCATGACAATCTTCCAGAAAGAGCATGATGTACCAGTGCAACGTAATTAAACCAGATGATGACAATCTACACCAGTAGATTGTCAAGGGGAGGGTCCCTGAAGGAATCGACAATTAATCAGGTGTGCTTGAATGGTGCAATATGTCAACTATTCATCTATTGCTTATACTGGCTAAAAAGTTTCAGGGACGTTACAAAATCGAGGGACGCTGATAAGTACATGGCAAGGCCGAAAGGCAAGGTACTGTATGGTACAGGCATCCCATTATTGGACGAAATAGCAGTAGAGTACGGAATATAGTTGCACAGACGAATCAACGCTAGACATCAGGATATGGAATGGTACCTGTCGAACGGTAGGAGTCGCCTTCCCACCGGGGTTCTGCGCCTAATGCCTTATGAGATAAGGTGAAGTCTCAGAGCCATTAGTACACCAAACGGTTCAGTCTCGTCAACTACTATATGACTCCAACGCTAGTGATGCCCGCGCGTGGCATCTTGATGTTCTTGGCTTGCTTCGACTGCAACCCCCTTTGGTTTCTGCAACTGTTTAGCGTTTCAAGGTATTCGAGACGAAATACCCTTTTTTGTGTCGCCTTCTCGAGTTATTCCGCGAGTTTGACGACGCGATAGCTACTACTCGATCGATAGTTGAAGCTTCATCTACCATGTGGAATCCCTGAATCTTCGGCATTCAGTACTTGTAAGGCGCCTGCCTGTGTTCGTTTGGACTCGTGGAGTGGAAGCTGTTTTTACAAGTCCGCGCGAAATGGTATAAGAGTGTTCATGCATGAACGATGTCATACCGCCAGCTCATATCCAAAAATAGATTTGTATGAGCTGTACATGGTGAGTTTCAGTCACGTCAAGCTTGTGTTGTGCAGGCCACTTGCATCACTCGGTCGATTACAAGCAAAACCTACCACGCCCTCAACCGGCGAAACCAAAACTACGCTACTTCAGCCAGCCAGACGATAGCTAGACGCCGAAACAGCACCGACGTATGTGATCCTTCATGAACCTATCATCTCTCATTTAGGAAGGAAGCATGTACCTGATCCCCTCAACACACTAACCCTCACAGAACACGCCCTCACCTCAACACGCCGAAAAGCGCCCGCACCAGCGAAGATCCCATCCTTCCATGCAGCATTCCAGAAGCGAGCTTACTCTTCCATGCGTAGAAGGCGCCCGGGTACGTACTCGCCCGCATCGCTTCGGCACGCTTCCCACGTGGAACGCTCAACCATTGGATTCACCCACGCCCCGGTAAGGACCGGGGAGGTGTACGTCACGCTTAGCTACCTTCTCGAAACTTCTAATATCTCACCTGCATCAACACGCGTTTTGCAAGCGTTCGCCTCAAAATTCCGGCCTAGATATATGCTCCCTCCGGATGCGGTTAGCGCTGCCGTCGGCTCTCGGATTCCGGGGATTAATGGGCCAATGGGGGCGATTGGGGCGTAGGGCTGGTTGCCGTACGTCGCTACGCGAGGGTGGGTGGGACGTTGAAGGGCCGAGCTGATTGGGTTCGGTTTTGGCGTGCTTCTGGAATCGAAGGATGGCCTCGCGTGCGGGTATAACGTCGCGGTGGGTGGAGATGGCGGATATGCGGGTCAGATGAGGCTCGTGGAAGTCCGATGCGTGGTTCGAGCCGGGAGGAAGCTGGGCTGTGGCTTTGGCCGAGCTAAGTTTAGGCTCACATCAGCATGGTGTGTGGGTATGGACTTTCTCTTACTTGATTGAAATGAATGTGCGACGAGAGGTGTGTGCCTGAGGAACAGAGAGCCGATGTGAAAGGCGTCAAAGGCGTTGGACGGTACATCGTTTATATGTCTCTCTTCTTCTAGCCTGTTTTTCGACCATTGAATGCATTTGGCTTTGTGTACTCCTCTTCCAGCCTCTCCCAATCGGAAATAGTCACAGTGATCCGAGCAAGGGCCCATAGCGGCTCCTACTGGACCCGCAACTTCGGCAGAGACAAACCTCAAGACTCGGCCCCAAACCCCTGTTCAAAAAAACGTGGTCGAACGTAAGAATCAATATGGGGAGCATGGTTGGTTAATATATCGCACACCTAGGCATGCCACATAGCGTCGATGATGCATACTGACAAGGCCCATTCGCTGCCTTCCTTCTAGAAGGTCGCTAGAAGCATTTAGCCGCGTACCCCCCATGCAGCAAAATACACCCTAATATTTCCCAACTCGTGCTCGTGGTAAAAGCCCCTTCTTAACCATCATTTCTCAAGCGCCAAGCCAGCGTTGGAATACGAACCCCGAGCGCTAGACTACGCTGCGCAGAGTGCAGATACGAGACGGTGTAGTGACATCCTACATTCAGCGCGCTGCAAATCTCCAGTACTTCGGTCCAGGGCCAGCTTTCATGCGGTGCGCGCGTTGCGTGTTCAAGAAAGGGCTTGCGGGACAACCGGGCAGGTTTACGAGTTGACCCGTCGGCGGACAAGCGTTAACGCAACGTGTGCAAGACGTCAATGTGGCAAAATCGCATATTCAATGCCGCTATGGAGGAGGTGAGTACTGTGATAAACCGTGTTTGCAAGAGGAACAAGCGAGACAACCGCTAGGCATTGTCGAGGGGTGAAATGTATCAGCTATCGAACAGTCGCTTCGATTCAAGTGGCGCAAGAAGCAATAATAGAAACTCCGGTCCAATACGTTATCAATGCTGTCGTTTGATCCTTGCGGGCCTCTATAGACGTAATAGACTGGATGACAGGGGTTATAGTCCCAAGAGAATATGCACGATACCGACCGAATACCCAACACCATACCATACCACGAACCCAACGCTTGTCTGGAAGCTATACGTGGTGTAAACGCCCAAAAGTCCGAAACATGGACATCAACAATGGCTTAGAAATGCTTAGACGTCTCTTATTTTGGCAGTCCCGTGTGCTCCTGCGCATCTGCATCCACATCGTCATTCCATTCGTCGCCTCCTCTTACACCGCTCTCGTGCGTTGAAGATGCTGCTGCGGGAGGCACATCGAGTCCATCGTCACTATCGTCATCTTCAAAAGCCGCTGGATCCGTCAAGGGCTGCGATTCCGGGTCCGCATTTCCATTTGCGGGGCTCTTGCGGCGAGGGGCACCATCGACACCCTCATCTGCAGACACGGAGATGCCGCGCCTTCCCCATGCATTCTTAGGCCTGTCGTCCTGAGCCGCACGACGCGCACCCTCCTCCTCAGCCTCGAAATCGAAATCGACGCTCTTTCTTCCAACAAAACGCCCTACGAGCCATCCGCGTCCGAAATCCTCTGAATCCACCACTCCACCTTGTCGTAGCTTCACGCGCTGTCGGCTCCAATAAACCCATGCAAAGTCGATTATGAGGGCCGTCTGAATGGTTCCCCATGTCCAGGACGTGGGGTCCACGTGATCCTCTTTTGCGTACCGAGTTATCCAGTTGAGAATATACAAAAAACGATACGTTCCAAGCGCGACAAGGTAAAATGAGTCGAGTACGGTAGGGACCGTTGTTTGGCGGAGAAGAAGTAATTGTGGCACGACACAGACCGACTCGAGGATTTCAGAGAAAACCCACATGACCTATGCATGGTAACATGTTAGCCCAATGCCGTCTAGCCGCCTGCACAAGAGGGTTGCGATGTTGCAGGCTCAACTCACCTTTATGAATACGACGGAGCCGAGAATCCACTTTCTGAACAGCAGGTACCAGAAGGGCGTGATGACAATGCTTCCTAGAAGGCAGAGCATGCCAAACTTCCATGCCTTTTCACGTTCCCTGGTCCGCGCATACACGCTTGTCATAAGAAAGATGATATATAGCGAAGAAAGGGTGTAGAATATCTTCAGCGAGAAGTTCCATAGGTGCCCTGTGTCCTTTGTAGCCGATGTGATGAATATGTCGAGGTATCGTGCGCAGAAAACGACTGCATAGAGGACTTGGGTGATGAGCGAGACACCTACGGATGCGAGTTAGCCTGGAACATGTGGATGCAGTCTGGCCGCAGTCCGGCTGCAGCTCACCTTCAGCACTACTATTGCTGTGGATGGCCCATATCAACACGAGCTTGGAGATGGTATGCGATACATCCCCAAGAACGTGGAAGACGTTGAATGCCATTCCACCGATCGATGGCTACACAGCGCAGCCGGCAGCCTGGGCCTGGGTCGCGATCGTGTGTCAGAGCGACAGTCGTATCGTACACACGTAGCGGGAGCTCTGGGACGGCCTTGGACGGCCGCCAGGATGTTGGCAACGGTTCGAAATGGGGGGCGCGGGGATATAGTCGCGGTATGGCTAGCTGTCAGCTCTGCGGTAGACGTGGAGGTTGAAGCTGCGGCGCCGTGGTTTGGCCGACTTACAGCTCGCATGGCGCTATCTGTTTTCGGACTAGGCCCAAACGGTCTCATGCTCAGCTTGAGGCAACTGCTTACCGAAGAGGTAACACCCTCTCCCAAAGGTGCATTCAACAAACCTGGAGCAGAGCGTGAGCTCCGACTATGTACCGAATTCCACATGGCGCGTGCATCTACAGTGGTCTTGTCTGGAGTGCCGCGTTGGTTGAGTGCGGCTTTCCTGATTAGGAAAAGCATTCACACACCAACACGCAAGGTCCCTGTTTCTTACTGTGTATGGCGATCCTGGATCCAGTTGATCGTGCTAGGCTGCATCTGTGCCTTTGGTAAATCCAACTCGTCGGAGAAATCATGACGGCTGGACAGCGGAGTAGTGGTTGCGCAAGTGACGAACATGTAGTACCTTGGGCTTAGCCAAGGGGACCTGATCTACCATTAAGAGAAAGTCACGTGAAGGCACGGCTATCCGGGCTAGTCATTGGAACCTTGAAAGGATTGCCCAACTTTGCTACTTAATATCAATTGTTTCAAAAATGCGGAACCAGGTGATTTTGGGGAGTCTTGCAGTCTCCAGGAGTGTGAAGCACAGCAGTGTCCTGTGGGTATGGCCACCATTGCAAGGCCAGTGGCACCGATGTAATGGTCGGCCTGAAGCCTAGGTTTTTGAAGCGTTCTAGGAGCGACTAATCAGCGCCTTCCTGCTCCTGTCCGGAAGTGACACCAGCCAACCGAACCGTGCAATGATTACCGAACATATGGCACAATAGATGGTCTTGGCGAATCCTTCGAAGCTTTTTGAACGGCGTGGGCAGGGACCCTGAAGCGGCCCCAGTGCTCCTCGATGAGCGAGCCAGCTCGCCGCCTTCTTGCCGGGCGATCAGAGTCTAGGCTGGAGGATGCCGCCCTGTTGGCTTAAAGGCATGTGGAGTAGGAGACGCGTTGGAAAGTTCGTGTAACAGGAGGGGGAAGAGGGTTTAAGCACGTGGAGCACCCGTGGATTAGATTGTTCGAGTCCGCGAGGGCGGGGTCCGGGCAGAGGATGGATTTCCCAGCATCGCCGGGAGATATCGAACAGGATCACATCAGGGCGTGGGCCAACCAAATGCGGGCATTTAGCTTAACCGCTCTGGCTCGGAGGTGCGAAAGGAAGACACTGGGTGAAGAGATGGCGACAGCTACCCATGGGACCCTGAACACGGGGTGATTAAGGACTGTGCTTATTGGTACCGTCGAGAGCTGATGGCTAGCATGCGCGAGATTAGGAGCGTGTTCATCTTCGCTCCTGAGGCGGGAGCGGGTTGCAGGAGAAGGGGTGGGGCAATGTAGGGTAGGTCGTGCATGCGTTCACGAGTGCATTTCATTTCTCATTTCTCGCAACGAGCCAGCGGGAGCGGCTCTGCGAGTGGTTGGTGGGGGCAAAGGCCACGGGCGCCGTAGAGTAGACCAGGAGCCCGATCAGGCGTTTGGCGGGCGGTGACTGACGCAATCGCTCCAGCACGAGTGGTCGGAGTCCGGTAGCAGAACTGGCTGACTAGGTAGGCGTCGCGTGGGTCGACGGCCCAGCAGGGCTCGGTTTGCGGACAGATGAGACACGACAAGCTGGCAGAGGGGTGCTGCTCGCGGGTAGTGCAGAGGGATGGGAGGCTGCAGCCGGCACATGGTGGCAATGCAGAGCTGCGTCGCCCGATGGAGGAGGTGCGACGGTGTGGTGAGCAAGAAGCAAGAAGCTGCAGCAAACGGCCGCTTGGCGACGGCCGGGAGGCTGCTGGTTTAGCCGTCTGTTCGAGGCCGCATCCCAGCGAGGCTGCTGGACGGCTGGAGCAGTGGGTCGCGGCGGGACAGCGTGCAGCGGGTCGACATGCAGAGATTGCGACGGGCCATGTCGACCATGGCGTCCGCGGCGTCCATGTACGACGTCGTCTGCGCCTGACTGTGGATGGCGGGGGCACGGCGAGGCTGAGGGCGCGGGCTGGTGGGTGGTGGGTGGTGACGATGATGGCGTGCCGGTGCCAGGCGGGGTTGAGCACTCGAGGCGAGGGCGAGGTGAGGTGAGGGTGGGTGAGGGTGAGGGGAGGAGAGGAAGACAGCCGCCGCATTGGGCGAATTAGCGGGCATTCCGGGCGCCGCGACTGCCACAAGCGGGGGGATTTACGCGCCGGGCGCCTTCACCGTCTATGCCGCTTTGGGACGTTTGCGGTCTTTAGGCGCCGCATGTCGACGGCCTGCGCAGCACGCACATGGCAGCAACTGGCACAGCGAAGGATGCGTCTGCGTCCCCCGTGCCGCAGCGACAGGTGCTGGTGGGCGAGATGGGCCCCGTCGCCTGCACGCCTCCGCGCGAGAGAGTCGGCGGACAGCGCCTTTGGAGGAGCAGGAGCAGGAGCAGCAGTAGCCGGCGTAGCAGGAGCAGCAGTAGCCGGCGTAGCAGAGCAGCAGTAGCCGGCGTAGCAGAGCAGCAGGAGTAGTCGTAGCCCTCGTAGCCGCCGTCGTCGCAGTCGTCGTCGGCGCAGTCGTCATTGTCGCAGTCGTGGTGGTCGGCGTCGGCGTAGCAACCGTAGTAGCGACGTGCCTCTACCTCTACCTCGCCTCTGCGGCGGCCGGTGCTGGTGCTGGTGCTGCGCGCGAGGCTGGCCACGGCGACCCAGCACGCCGTTCCTGGCAGGCCGGGCGCAGCCGTTCAACACGCCAGCCAGCCTGTCCTGGCCCTCGCGCGGCTCAAGCGTGGTCGCCATGCAGCGTCTGGGGACAGGGGGCGTCGCTGCCGGGGGCCCCAGTGGCCCTGCCTGGCGCTACGAGGCCTCGCCCGCCCTCATGCTCATCCATCCCCCTCCCCCTCCCCCTCCCCCCATCCCTCCCCTCGAGCCCGCGCGCCGGGGGCGTCCGATAGAGTTGTCGCACTAGGCCCGTCACAGCCCTCGAGCTGCTCCCTCCGCCCAACGACGCCATGGCCATTGATATATCCGCTCCATGGCCCTCTCTCCCCCCCACCCCTCTCTCTCTGGCCGCCGACCCCGACCCCGACACTGGCCACTGTCCACCGTTCACTGTCCACCGTCCACTGTCCACTGTCCCTCCCACTGACCAACGGCTATCCGACCGCTCGACGCACGGCTTGTAAGCTGCCCACTCGCATTGTACCACATCTCTCCGGCACAGTCCATCCCTCACCATGCCTACCCTACTTGAGCGTGCTGTGCCCCCACCTCACCTGCAACTGGCCACCACCTCGCCCTGGCCGCCGCACAATTCTCACTGCTATCCGGCTGCATCCTCTCCTGCCCCAATGACTCCCGACTCCATCTCCTCCTTCGTGCCCCGCCTGCACGACAGCCCCGTGGCCCCCGCCGAAGCTGCCTGTCTGCCAGCTTCTGGCTGGTATGCCGCCTCTGTCCCCGCAGACGCTCCGCACCAAGTATGTCAGACTTCACTTCCCTCTTCTTCCATGATCCTGATCCCCTCCAGGCCGCGTATCCTGCCTACAACTACAATACAGCCTACGGGCCTTCATCCGCGGCTCCCTATTCACCACATGCCCACATGTCAGGCCCGCCAGGCGTCGCAGTGTCCGCACCCGTCAGCATTGAGCACCCTGCAGGCAACTACTCGCCAGTATCCAGCTGCTCCAGAGGCTCTGAAGCCCCACGACCCGAGTACGTCCGCCACTCCGAGGCCCCTTCTCCGGAAACGGCAGCCACCCATCTCTCCGTCGAGGTGACGCCGAACCGTCCACGCACCAGCTCTACCGAGTACCACTGGCCGATGAGCTCTCTGCCCATCTCCACTCCGGCCATGCAGCACTTCTACCCGAGCCCGACCTTCCCTCCAGGCCGTGATCGCAGTCCCTGCATGAGCGAGCCGGCTATGGAGCTCAGCGCCCCGCAGGCGCGCCGTTTGTACGCGCCCATTGCCCCTCATCCCTCAGGCGCCAGCACGAGCGCTCCCAAGCGATCTCGCGGCGGCGACGACGACGACGACCAATTCGACCAAGGAAAGAGGCGAAAGCGGTCCCACTCCAACCCCTCGACCACCGTGGAGCTGGGCGAGGAAGACAGGCTGCTCATCCATCTCAAGGACGAAGAGGGCATGCCCTGGAAGGACATCGCCGCACGCTTCCAGTCAGATCTCGGGAAGACGTATCAGATCCCCGCCCTTCAGATGCGCCTCAAGCGGCTCAGAGAGCGCATGCGCGTTTGGACCGATGTCGATGTCAAGGCTCTCCGCATGGCGCACGAGTATTGGGTCCAGAGCAAATTCGACATCATTGCCCAAAAGGTGAGCACTCCGCATTACAGAGTTGCCTTGTCCCCAGGCTGATTTGCACAGATGCTCGAGTATGGCGCTGCAGAGAAGTGGACCGCCCGCCAGTGTGCCCGCAAGTGGGCTGAAATCGACCCTGGGCCAACCCCTTACACCACCTACGAGCACCACGTCTACACTCCCTACGCCATGAGTCCGGTCGAGGCCCAACACTTCATGCCCTATGTCCACATCCAGTGAACGATCCCCCACGGCGGTCTTTTCTCATGTTTGCTCCCATGTACGATTTGTTCTTATGAATATTGGGAGAGTCCAGGCTCCCGGAGTTGCGGCGCTACACTATGCATTTCTCGTATTGACGGGCAGGGCGGCATCTTTGATTGCTTCATCGCTTCATACCCTCTCCCTTCGCTGTTGCATTTTTCGTACGATCACTTTTTAAAGTGCTCATAAAGTACCTTTTCATTCGCTTATGTATGTACTTACTACACCTTTTATCGTCTGGGTTTCAGCGGGGTGGTTGTTTGTGTGGGTTATTCGGGAGGTACTCAAAATAGTCATCTTGTACCCAGTTGGCCTGGATAGAACTGGTGGAGCTCTTGCATAGCGCGGTCTAGAACTGCACCAATATTATCATCGTTCATTGGAGCACCTTCTCTTCCCCCCTCCCAATGCACAAGCACTAGCCTCCTCGCCTGCCTCACTCACCTCCCTTACGAGATTGCCCTTCTTAGGGAATGTCACCCAGCCATACCTCAGAGGGGGAACCGCGGACTCGGTATCAAACTCTCCTATTGGCTCTAAAACTTCTCACCGGCTGCGGGACTTGCCATCTCGCGATGGCGGCTGGCGGTGTAACGGCAGAAAGTGCAGGCATGAAGTCGGGGCTGGCTAAAGGTATATCGCTTGCGCTATAGTCTTTTCCCGCCCCACTGTTTCTGCAGTAGAGCGGCGTAGTGAGCGTTCATTTCCACTGCCCTCCCTTTGCATCGAAATGAGGAGGGAGAGGAAGAGTAGGAGACGTCCTGCTCCCCCTCGTAGGCACTGCAGTGGGAGACAGACACTGGTGGTTGCGGAGCTAGGCAAAACTGAACTCTCATTTTCGAATAGTTCCTATGCATTCCGTGGGCAATGTGCCTATGGCACGGCATAGCATGGCATGGCGTTTATGCCCCTTCGCTTCTCTTACCCTTTGCATTTTCGCTCCACGTTATGGGAGAAGGGAAACGAGGACTCGGGATGATCCTGACCTGATTAACGGGATGGCAAATTACGGCGCTGGGAGACCGGCATGTACGCCAGCGCCATCAAACCGCCAGACAACTTGCGCCCCCTAGGCGAACTTGCCATGGCATCGCAGCAGTGTGAGCCTTACACGCACCTATTGTTACACACTGACAAACGACTATCCATCTGGACACCGGAAACAGAACGGTTTGCATCACTCATTGACGTCGCAATCTCCCGATCGGTAAGAGAGCTACGTCGATTCTCAACACACTAAACATAGCCCTGCCTTGAGTTACGCGACCGGACTTCTAAAGCTTGCTGCACATTGCGCTGAACCGGCCCTGCATAGACACAGCGTTTCTCAAACCCCGATTCCCTTTTCTTCCCGCCACCGAGGCCCTCGTCTAATTTGCCTATCATCCCTCTACCAGCCGTGTCTGTAACGTGCTTGCAGTTGAAACGGATCGGCCGTACCCGAATTCAACGCCCCGCGCTTCTACCGCTCTTCACCGACCCTCACATGCGGAATCTTAACTCAGCCGCACCATCAGAAAGCTCCGTACAAAGCGAAATGCCACAACCGTGCCGTAAGCGAGAAGCAAACAAGAAACAGCCACGCGGATCATGGCCCTAGCTGCTGACAAGGAGATCCTTCCACCAGCGAAATGATTGCCTCCCGCAATACCCCATGAGGAAGGGCAGGAAGCGTGCAGAGACCAACATCGGTCCATGACGCGGCCCACGGCACGTCTCGAGTCAAGAGTCATGCTACGATGGCCGGAGAATTCTATTTTACCCTCTTTCATTTTTTTCTCTCCCTCTCCCTCTCTGCAAACCGGAAATAAGCGGCTAAGATGGTCGCCGAATGGGTAGCGGGAAGGAACATAGGGAAGGAGCGTGGGCGTCTTGGGCTGTGCGGGTGTGGAGTGTGTATGGCTTGCCGTATGGGAGCATGCATTACGCGCCTATCCTTCTCACCACCATCCAGAACAGATATCAAACGCTAGCACCGCATATGCCTCAACAAAAACCCACATATGCCGCGTTCCAGCCGCCCGACACTGAGCGCCGCCGCGGCTCATTGGCCCAGGCGGCACAGCACAACGTTGGGCCTCCGTCCCAGCCACCGCCCCTCATTCGCCGCATACCCTGACACGTCGATTGACGTGCAGCCACTGGATTCCATGGCCGCATCAGAATCTGCTGACAGGACGTCCGGGCGCACGCATTTGCGCCTTGCCGGTCGGATGATGCGCTGTGCCACATGGGCGATCTAACGGGTGGACGATGATCGGTACGAGGGTGCGTAGATGTGCCGTGTGCCTCCTTCTACTAGTCTATCTATGGAATCCGGGACATGAAAAATGGCGCCATGGCGGGGTGTGAGGGGAGAAGCATGGAGAGGTTGCCGACTGCAATTTCCGGTTCGGAGTTCGTCGAAACTGCGAACGATTACGCCTGGTCCACGATGGTGGGTTATGCACCTGTAGCTTTTTTGGAAATTTCGAGACCTTTGTCGGTATGACGCCTTGGGGCTGGGTCGGGATTAGCTTTGATCAAGCTAGGCTTGCAGCTGCCTCTTTTGCGTCTACGTACTCTGCTCTCTGCGGCTCGCCTAGCGGATCGCACACGGTGAACTGTGCGCGGTAGAGAGTACTTCTTAACCGGACCTCAAATAAATGGCGAGGCGGAAATTGTAGCTCGGTACGGTTCGCGTGCTCTGTGCCCCTTCTAGCATGTGCCCGTTTCTTAGCGGCTTTGTTCAATATCGGTCACTGACGAATTGTACAACAGTAACACAGTCTAAATTCTGCAAGACAGTCACGTAGAAGGTGGCGAAAAAGCAGTCAGCTTGCATAAGCGAAGAGAGGTAGTGCAGAGAGCATGCCCTCCATGGTCCAATGCTCCTTGATCGTTAGTAACTCAGAATGGACAAGTGTAGGTCGCACAGGAACGGCGATATCGTCGAGAAAGTCCAAGCTACAACGTTTTGCCCTCGCCATACTTTGCTCCGTGTGGGCTCGAGCTGGTAGCATTGGAGCGTAATAGACTTTGTTGGTGACGCCCGCGACGGATGCAAGCCATGTTTTATCCTGTCTCATCAAGGGTGTGGGAGGGCCGGGACCTGCCTATGGACGGTCATCTACGCCCTTTCAGTGTAACGAGAACTGTTTGCATGCACGCTATGGATATAGCTGGGGAAATAAGGATGATTGTTGCGTGTTGATGATATAGTGTTGCGCTTTGAGGAAAATGTTTTCGTCTCCACACGGCGGACGACAACCGCTGTCACCATTGATGTAAGGGAAACAAGCACTACGCCCACTTTAGGCTCCTATTTTTTAGCTCTGATTGGCGATCGTCTCCACTATAGAACTGCATTATTGCGTTGTTGAGAGGGCTAACAATCAACCTTAGGAGGGAGAGTCACTATTTGGCAAAGGTTCGTTCGTTCAGATCAACTACCCAATGATACTACAACGTACAGTGCGCTATCTCTCGTAGACATTCAAGGCATTATCATTGATAAGATCAATGCCCTCCTTCCTCCACGTATCCGGCTCGGAATAGCTAGTAACATTCGCATCGAAGACAAAGTCCCTCGGGTCCTCGATATTGTACTCGGGCCATTTCTCAATGTGCGGCCTGTCTGTCCAATTATTCGGGTCCAAATCGTAAATAAAGCTAGCCCAGGTGGAGCTCATAAAATACGCAAGGTCGATGGAGTTCTGGTCCTGGCCTTGAAAAGGTTTGATATCGGGCCTAGAGCCAACGCCGTCGATGTTCCGAAAAACGAAGGGGATCTCTTTGAAATGGCTAACGGCCAATTCGGGAGGGAAAACTGCTTGGTCGGCGTTGAAGCGGTAGGCATAGACCGGGACGCGAGGTGCATGGGTAGCCCATGCGAGGGCAGTCTGCCTACGGGGAGCGATGAAGAGTTGATCACCCATGTACGATGCTACGCGACGAAATTGCTTTCCAAATCTCTCGGCCGGTCGTCGATCTCCAAGGCCCGCGATGACATTGGAAGAAAGATCATCTGGGTAAGCCTTCAGAATTGCATCCTGGAAGGAAGAGGGGAGAGCAGTCAGAGTGGCTTTGAACTGCTCTGTGGAGTTGATGCCATAGGGTGCGAAGGAAGCACCCTCATCGCTATTGGCACCAACAATGATGGGTACTTTAACAAACTGCCCAAGTTCAAGCTGCAGACTGCCATAGTTTTGGACGAAGTCTCCATCAGTGACTGGTGCAAAGCCTCCCGTCGTTGACAGTGTGCCATTCATAGTGGCATTCAATGTTTCGAATGGTACTCCACGAAGGCATTGGACGCGGTCCATGGAGGATTCGCATCCTACTTGGGACACAATTGTGTTAAATGCCGCTTGAGTTTTGTTTTGGCCGCCTTGTGTGTTGTAAAAGATGGGATTGCCGGACTGCATGATAGCTGCACGGAAAAGGTGATCATTGCGGCCACCGTAAGCCGTAAGCTGCTATCGTTAAAAAAATTCTCTTTGTAATAGTTTGTCAGCGATACCCACATGAAAGCCAACGGAAGCGGCTCCTGCTGATTCTCCAAATATGGTAACTTTGGCAGGATCACCTTGTCGCTGTATTAGCGTGTATAAAAACGATTCATGCATACTACATTCCATACACACCTCCGAAAGCGTTGATGTTCTCTTGAACCCAATGCAAGGCAAGGCGCTGGTCTCTTAGTCCGATGTTGAGTTGGCCGGCTTTTGCGAGCTCGTTCGAGCTGGTGAATCCCCACAAACTGAGGCGGTAACTGATTGAAACTCCAACGATCGGTTTACCAATCTTGACGGCCTGCTCTACAATGAAGGAAAGATTATAGCGCTGATCAGCACCGCCTCCATTCATAAAACCTCCGCCATGAATCCAGAAAGCAACTGGGAGTTTCTTGTGGGCATAACCGGACGGGCGTATGACATTGAGGTAAAGGCAGTCTTCGGACGCCTCATAGAAAGTTTGATCGAGCTGAACATGTGAGCCTGCAGTCCCAGGCGTGCGTGTGGTGGAAGGACAGAACACACCCCATAGCCAACGCAGAGCGGTGCGTATTGTTTGGCATCTCGAACCCCCTTCCAGCTCGTGTTGAGCGATTGGGCTTGTCGAAATCTCAGATCCCCGATAGGCGGCTGGGCAAAAGGTACGCCGAGGAAAAAGTCTTGATGGTACGTGGGAGAGTAAATCCCGGCCAGTGTTCCATTCTTCACGTGGACCGTAGGAGATGCTTTTGTGGTAGGTGTCGTACCTATTAACAGAGCGAGTAATGCTAAGATCAAGTACCACATGATGTGGTTGTTTCGGATGAGCTCGCTCTGGTTGTTGAGGTAAAAGTCGATCTTGCGCTGCATCGTGCACTTACATGCGTGGCAATGCTTCGTGTCGTTCGCCTCGGCCGTTATCAACCCGAACGTTCAATTACTGACCCGAGGTTATCGCTACATCTAAATACCAATCGGACAAAAATATCGCAAACGAAATCGCCGGCATTACCCCATAAGGCAACACTAGTATCGAACCTCAATTGGTGGAGTGCTAGCTATAGGGCACGCTAGATCGGCTATATCGATGGGTTTAACAGTCCAGTGCTTTATTAGCCGAGACGTTGCATCTTACTACTATACCCAATTGACGACCAGGACAAGGATGTGAACCAACGCGCCATGTCCCAAGAGCCGATCCCGCCTTGCTGACCCTATAAGGGGAAATGCTATTTCGAAGGAAAACTGGATACTACGGTCATACGACTAGTTGGATTCTAAGGATCCGATCCGAACGGGCGCGCTTACCCTGTTTAGCCCAAACTAATTGAAGCTAAGCCTAAATAGACCTTGGAGCATGGAAGAAATTGACCGCGAGTTCCCTTCGATTGCGGTCGAGCTATCACTAGTTGTTACAATTCTATGCGAAAGTGATGTGTAATTTTTAGTCTGTACGTCTTCCTTCAAATTCCAGAGTCCCATCACCGAACCCTCGTTGCCATTGTGTTGAAACGGAGTCTCAGTTGGACTCTCATGTACAGCTTCAGATTTGGCCTGCCCTAGTCATAGAGACTATGCAAATTTCCTATATGTACTCTCCTAACGTTCTGCACAACGGCCTGTCCCTTTTCGTCGCCTGTTAATGTTCGAAACATCACCTCGTCGGTCCTACTGTGTACAGCTCTACTATGTGCAAACTCCTACTGTGTTTCGTGCGGACCTTACAAAAGGGACTCCCACTGTGCAAATCCAAAACAAAAAAAATCATTAAAGTATTGAGTCCAGATATCATCTACCCCAAACCTCTCAGCAATCCTCTGGGACCTCAAATGAATTCGTCCTGCTCCTGCTATTATACACGGCACCCGTCCCCAGGCCCCTCTTTGCAAACCCCTTCCAAATCGCACACTGGTTCTCTCCACCTGTCAATGCCTTATCTGCATCCAAAATAGCATCTCTCGCGCTGACGAAGGTGGGGTTACACGGCTGTAACGCCAGACCATCTAGAACAAGCTTCATCGTAAGATACTTGCCATCAGTTGGCACGCCATTGGCATCGAAGTCCGGCATACCCGCATCGTTCTTGCCGTGTTTATCGATGAGGTTCCAGAGCACCTCGTAGAGCATGGTGGCCCAAACTGTGCCGACATAATGCACTTTGGTGATGGTATCGACGTCCTTGTAAACATGCGGATTGGTGGTGGTACTGGTGGAGTAGACGTATGGTCGAAGGCCCCCGGGGTCGCCGAATGCCCATGCACCCATTGGGTAGTCTGTTGCACGGGTGTCGTTGGGCTTTAGGCGAATGGCGGTCGCGTAAAAGTCACCCCAACCCTCGCCCATGCCACCTGCTTCCGCGAGATTGAGACAACCGGAGTTTGCGGGGCCACCAGTTAGGCGGTTTGAAAGGCCGTGGGTGTACTCGTGGATAACAATGCCGGCTTCGAATGCGCCGTCCCTAAAGGGTGTGGTCTTGTTCCAAATGTACATCCTCATGCGGGGAGATTTACCATCAACGGGCGTGAGGAAGTTTGCATTATTCCAACCAGCGCCATCCTGGGCATGGAGATAGACGTAGTCGGCGCCCTTTCCACCCTGTCCATTGTTGTTGAGCTCGAAGTTGCCGGCTTGCTCCGTAAAACCGAGGAGATAGAGAAGATCGTGGTATTTGTTCGCCGTGTAGAACAGCTGAGTGATTGACGCGTTCACATAGGACTCCCAGTCCTCTTCTGTCGGGTCGTATGGATACTCAAACGCGGAGGCCTCACTTGTAGGACGAGGCAGATTAACGTATTGCGACTCTCGCTGCTCGTTATCCCAATTGCTTTGAGCAATGCCGTTATTACCTCGGGTAGTCTTAAAGGTTGCAGTGCCGTTGCTATGCCAACCGAACTCGCTTGCTTTTGAGTCGAATGGGTCCTCAATTACGATCCGCGAGCCCTCAGTAGGATCATTAAGACCCCAGGGGCTGATACGCCATTAGCCAGATATCGAATATTCTGAAGTGTTTCAACGTACTATACTTCGTAGGTCGCGTCGGCAGCGTAATCGACTACATGATGTATTTTACCACCGTCTTCTGCACCGACGTATGTGAGCAACCAGTTGGTGTTGATATCGGTTTCGACTCTCCAAGCAAGAGCCAGGTTTCCTTCAGCGGTTTGGACATATACAAGACGCGCCTCGGGCTCGGAAACAGTTCCGGTCGTCTGCTTGAAGGTGAAGACATCATCTCCCTTAGACTCGGCTGTCGCCTCGTCCGCGGAAATCGGAAGCTGGAGAGTGTGGACAGCCGTCTTCAGAGCATCGACGGGCTCCGCAGTATCTCGCTTTCGCAATGCCGGTGGAGCATCTCCTTTGTAGAAAGAGTTTCCAAAAGAGAAAACCTCTCCATTACGGCCAATGTTGACGTTGAAATCAGCATTATCAATATCCAGATCGTTGGCCGTTTGCTTAAAGTAGAAATGTGCGATGCCATTATCTCCAACGTAGTGATCGCTAACAAGCCGGAACGTCGCTCTTGGCACAGTCGCTTTGACCAATTCGGTCGCAGTATTCTGTGGATCTGTCTGGGCAAGCGATAAGACTGGCGAGTCTCCTTGGACTTGTGAGGAGTTTGTGTATTCTTCAAGCGGTCTTAGCAAGTGTGCTCCGATTAAAGGGGTCGCTTATGTGTCATGCATTCAGGATAAAGTGAGTGAGCGGGGTATTCCCGCTGCGAGCTTTTCGCGAGCTGCTACCTACCTGTAGTAAGGACCACGCGGTATGCCTCCAAATCCACGGTCCGTTTACTCAACGGTCGTGCACCATGTGTAAAACCACTAGGATGAGCGTGGACACTGCGGATGGCAAGCGATGCCAGCGATGCAAAAAGGAAATACCGCATCTTGAAGAAGTAACAAGTCCGAGGCAGAACGACAAACGAACGACGGGTCCTGCACAATCAGCTATTGCGGACTTTGCCTTCTCTCTTATACCATCAATAATCCATAATAGCCTCGGAATCTCACGTGTTCTTGGTACCCAGCAAAGCGGATATCTAACCATCTCGGTGGTGGCACTGACTCTCTACAGACCCGTAAGCCAGCGCCTGCCTTTTCGGGCAGACGACGATCGCATCATCTTCGCTGTAGCAGAAAAAAAGCCTGGCCAAGGTGTCGATTAGGCAAGTGAAGCTTTTGGACCCTAGATCCCGCTGGCTGGGCACTATATCGTACGCAGTTCTGCTTGGCATGGTGGCTTTACCTTCCGGATTGGGACGAAAAGGGACGGAGTCTCTTCCGCGAAGCCACAATCGATATCGTGAGAGGTAATAAACGGCACCATCATCTGCCATATCTCAGGATGTTGCGGGGCTTGGTGCGGATGATAGGGTGCACCTGATCATTAGGGCTGTAGTGTGCACACGCGTCGTGAAATGGGCACTACAGGGATTGTTGCGGACTTCGTCCAGGCCGAGATTAATGGCGCCAAATAAGGAGTTAGGGGATGACGGGGCAGTGCTGCAAGTGGCAGAGTAAGAATCGCATGGAGGGAATGCAGATAGGGATGACGTTTGGACTCCGGTTGGACGTCCGGACATTCCCAGCGTAAAAGTGGGTGCTTCCAAACTTGTACTAGTGCAGAGGTTACATTCGGCAAGGCTTAACACGTTTCCAGCGGAGTTACTAAGCAACCACCGTAACTAGCGGTACAACATGCATATAGGGGAGTTCATAAAAGATGTCTCATAAGAAACTACTTCTGCTGAGGCGCTGTAAAGTAGTTTATAATTGGATCAAGTGCGGGGCGAGCACTCAGTTGTTAGCCTTCGTGTGGTATCCTGGAGTGGTACATTGGCCCCTCCCTAACCGCAGGCAAACTTACTCCTAAATACGTACAAGCTGCCGAAGCCCTCTAGGGTTTTATAGAGCGACCGCTTATTATCAAGTCATCTACATTTTACAGCTAGACTCTCAGTATTTCATACCATATCTCGTTGACAGCGTCCGCCAGAGAAGTTTCTTTCCTACCAGAAACTACTCCCATTGGAAGTTGTACGCTTCAGACTTGCACCAGCGCGCATAGCTACGTAGTTTGCTAAATTTTGTCCGGCCGGAATCCGCCGACATCACAGCACCGAATATCGCAACCCGACACTTGTTGTTGCTCACTCGTTTGCTACTTCTTATCCGTAACAAACACTCCAAGCCCTCAGCCCTCGCCTTCTCAACAACCTTAGCCCCCAAACTCTCCCCCAAATACGCAGATAAAGTCAGTGAGAATTTAATAAGCATTTTCATAGTATCACACGAACCCACTTCGCAATTGGATTGCCGAGCATTTTTCTTAACGCAGAAGCTAAAAGCGATCAAAAATAGAGTGCGAGCCGTTTTCCGTACCATGTTGACGGTTGACAACGGGCAGCAAAGTCCACTCGGTCGCATGATGCCCGGTGCCAAGGAGTGAGCCCTCAGCTCATCTCTTCCTGGAAACACCGAGGAGAATGATTTTCGTTTATCCGAAGCGCACAGTACGTTCTTAGAGAAACATGGAATAACGGGATGCTTACCATGTGTTTCATTCGTGGACGTACATCTATGCACATGCGATGTGAACCCATCGATGTACATGGTTACATCTGAGATCAGTGGTCGGGTAGATAACTACAAGTGCGTTGACGTGGGTATGGTAGTTGAAAAAGCGTTCATTTTCAAGCTTGGTAGCCGGCCCAAGTCATCCGTGGATCATAAACAGGCTCTTGAGCCACACACGAAAAAAAACTACCTTCTCACTACGGAAGCAGTTGACGCGCTCGACGTGGTCAGGTTGCGGAAGTGTGCAACAAGCCACCTACGTGAGATCTGCTACAATTTACCGTATACGCATCGTCGCTAGCCTCACTGGCGGACACCAAGTCGTCCGCCTAAAATGATTGTTCTTGAACGCGGTCATCTGTGCTTCCACGCCCAAGTCTTGCGAAGAAGCCTCACCAAGAATTAAACAACAACACTCGTGCCAATAACCTTCCAGTGAGGCGAGCCATTGGATCCAAGTAAGGCGGAAGCTATGTCCGACATCGTAAACGTACTCATACATCTAATATCCGCTAGGATCAACGCTGCCACCACGAAAGTTGTTTGCTAGGCTCCCACAGTTTTGGAAACCCAGTAACGACTTTTGTAGGACGAAAAGACGAGATGAATGGACAAGCGCGACAGGTCATTTGAATGCTCCCCACTATGACGTCTTGTGTTGAATACGGCCCAGCTCTACGTCCGGGTGTCCTTGAATTCGCATGATATCCCATCACCCGGGGTGAAATCGTCTAATCCTAACTCAGAAAGCTGCTTTTAGTGAACCATTCCGGCTCAGGAGATGGTTACCATTGAAAACTATAGCTTGCCATTTCACACAAGTGTGATCGTTGTCGACACTACATCATGGAACCAAGCCTCTACAGAAGAGGGCTCGCACCCGACAACACCCATACCAATCCTGCAACAACAACCAGGACACGTGTTGCTCTACTTTACGAGAAGAACCCAGTACAGACGGTCGAACGTTTGGTAGATTTCCTCGGCGACCCTCAACACACCAAATATCGGAACCTAACTTTGACACCTAGATTCCTCATCAATGACAGCAAAGCCAGCTAGGCCATTAAGCGATAACACACACTTTTGTCGTTCTGCCTCAATGTTGGCAGGCGTGAACCATAATAGAGGTATACGTTTCCTCCACATGCAAAGCCAATGGAGGTTGACTGGTCTGGTGAAGGAGACTCGTGCATCGTCTTTCTGTGCTGGTTCTATGGAATCGAGGCGTTTCATTCTTTTGCGGATATTGAGTGAGCGGGCGGTATTGAAAAAGTTCGCGTCCGTGATATCCGATCCAAGACTGACTTTACATTCGATGAGGAAGTCTGGATGCTCTATAGGCCTATCCGCGCCCACGACCAAGACGCAGAGCGTTCGATTTGAGGACGTTTGAGAGGCCCCCTATGTGAAAGGTATTGCGCCAGATCCCACTAGTATATTGATCGAAGGTACGCTTCTGGAATACTTTTACTAAACCGGCAATAGCGGGAAGTTTGTCGGACTCGTACGTGAGATGCGTATTGGAATACCTTTCAAGGAGCTCGAACCATAGTTTCTGGAAGCCACCAAAGGTATTCCCAATACGATATCTCGCTGAAAGACCGAAAGGTATAGTTGGCTGGTCTGTGGGTAGCCAGCATCTCTGCCGTGGCCAATACTCTTACAACTGCTAATCTCGACTCTTCATGTCTAGCTGGTTCCTGAACTTGCCATTGCCAATGGCAAGCACAGAATTGGGTTGAGATGTGGAGCTCGGGTTGGAAAAAGCCGTGGCATGGTTAGATATCACCGCACATCCGGTGTCTGTTATCCCGCCAGTAGTGGTGTGGCACAGACCGGTCAAATGAAGGGAGTCAAGTTGACCATTGTGAGCCAAGCACCAATCAGCCTCCAGCTAGCGTTAGTTGACAAGCTTCGAATCTGTAATCCAGGCTTTAGAGATCCCCTGCGTATAGAGTCCCTCCAAGCTTTGGGGCAGATGATAATTTCTCGGCGAAGTAGAAGGGGGCCATCCTCAAATTTGTCGGACACATCCTTCCAAAATCCGTCCCAGAACAGCTTGCGCAAACCACAGGATTCCGCAGGACTGATAGGTTCTTCAAGATAGTCACAATGGCCAAAGCCATGCTTGACGAATAACGTTCCCACGCAGATGCACTTACATCGGTAGCAAAGCGAGTGACCCTCATCGCGGGCGCTAATGGGAATAACCTCGTCTGCGCCGAGGTCCATGATATTAAGCATCGTTCAGTTCACATCGCTGGGGAGAAGGCCGTTGTTGATATACAGTGAAACATCATTGTGGCTGAGCACAAGGCTGGAACAATTGTGCGGGGGTCAACATGACCGCAACAGAAGGTGGGAGAGCGTGAAGGTGCAGATGGAGTTTGTAACGGTTGTTCCTCTCAAGGCGCGTGTGCGCTCCCTGATCCCATATATCCAGGTCGTGGTTCGCGATGACTAATCCATCTCCTCCGCAAATGCGGGGCAACCATTGGCTGCCCCTAACCAGGGGTCAGCGGAATCCCAAAGCATCGAATTCTGTGCGCTGACACTTCGCCGTGACACCCTCTACTCCACGTTAACTTCCCCTTTCTGCGCTCTTTTTCACACCTGTCGAGAATGCTTTGATGCAGCTCTCTCGGCTTTTCTTGTTCACGGCACTCCTCGCCACCCCACTAGCCCTCTTCGGAACGACATGGCTCTACCTCTACCCGCTCTTTAATGGCGCCTGCAAATTCCCCGAACCGCCTGTCGGTGTTGCACCCTTCCGACTCCTTGCACTCGGTGATCCACAACTGGAAGGCGACTCGTCGCTGCCGAAGCCTGGCGCGCCCATATTTCCCTCGCTGCAACATCTCGTGAACGATACGCGCCATGCGGAATCCTGGCCCGACTGGCTGTACCTCGTGAAGGAGGCGGGGAGAAAGGTGCCGAAGGACTTCCTGAGATGGTTGGAGGGATATAGGAAGAGGATCGACATATGGGGCAACGATTACTATCTCGGACATGTTGTGCGGACGCTACGGTGGTGGACGCAGCCGAGCCATGTTGCGGTTCTAGGCGATTTGCTGGGGAGCCAGTGGATCAAGGATGCGGAGTTTGAGCGGAGGTCAAGAAGGTACTGGGACATTGTCATGAGTGGCATGGTGAAGGTGCCGGATAGCGTCATGGTTGGGGAAGGCGCCGAAGACGAGACGAGATGGGGTGGAACATTAGAGGTTCTTGGTGACGACAAGAGTTGGGAGAACCGGGTGATTAACATTGCCGGGAATCACGATATTGGATACGCAGGGGATATTGACGAGAAGAGAGTCGAGCGATTTGAGAGGATGTTTGGAAAGGTGAATTGGGATATCACGTTTACTCTTCCAAGGGAGCTACACAACGCAAGCTCCGCCAAGGTAGAGGAAAGCAACGACAGAGGCTCTGACGACCCGGTGCTCCGCCTTGTCATTCTAAACTCCATGAATCTGGACACGCCAGCCTACACCGACTCTCTCCAGCGTGAAAGCTATGACTTCATGAACCATGTCATTTCCACTTCTCGCTCTGTAAACGATAAAACGCACGCCACGATCCTCCTCACACACATTCCGTTCTTCAAAGAAGCTGGCATCTGCGTTGATTCACCGCTCTTCACGTTTTTTGAAGGCGGGTCCGGCGTCAAGGAGCAGAATATGCTATCCGACTACGCGTCCAAGATCATACTAGAGGGTATCTTTGGCCTGAGCAGTAATCATGAGGCGGACGGAAAGGGCTTTGGTAGGAGAGGTATCGTCCTCAACGGACATGATCATGAGGGGTGCGACGTCCTGCATTATATCACGCAATCTGGAGTCGAAAGCCAATGCCCAGAAGACATCAATGTTGACGAAATGCATATGCCAGAGTTCAAGTCCAATGCTTCGGACATGCTGACCACGGCTAATGCTACCGACGAAACCGATACCGCCAATTCAACAATCCCAGAAGCCAGCCCGCACTCCTCAGATCCCGAACCCCCCAAATGGCAAGCCCTCCGCTTCCCACACCTCCCTTACAAAACCACCGAAGAAGGTGAATGTATCGCGCTAGATACCGTTCCGCACCTTCGTGAAATCACGCTCCGCAGCATGATGGGCGACTTTGCGGGATACGCAGGCTTCTTGTCCGCCTGGTTCGATCACACACTGGATGAGAAGGGCGAGTGGAAGCTAGAGTTTAGTACGTGTGGGATGGGAACGCAGCATTGGTGGTGGGCGGTTTATATTACTGATCTAATCTCAGTCGTGGCTATTATTGGCACGGTCGTTGTAAGGACGGTCGAAGGCATGCCCTCCGATTCGGACAACAGGATCAAGTCAAGAAGCAGAGTTTCCGTACTTGAAGTGAAGACATCACATAATGAGGTGCGGAAGAATGGTACGTAACAGCTATACGAGGCAGTATTGAGCGCTGAGCGTTTACTCGCCTTGACTTTTCACAACACTCCACCTCTGGCATCTCCAAAATGCTTGACCTCTTGCTCCTTTGTGAAAACATTCTGCCTTGTCAATTCATCGTTGGCATCTTGCTCTACATGAGGGGGTACCTGCATGTCAAGCTAAGCCAAAATCTTGGTCTGACCGAGATATACAGGTAGCAAGTCGGAGTTGCTCGCTCTTCTTGTGCTCCTGACCCCATATCGTCTTCTGGATCACTGCCGTAGCTAGCCTCCCGAATATTCAGGTCCAAAGTCATCCGGCTCGTCCGTGTCCGATACATATCCATCTCCCTTATTTGCCGTGATAAGTCAGTGTTCTTGATGCACTACGTCCTTGGAACAATAGCACCTGAAACAAATGAGAGGCTGAGGGCATTCGTTGCACTAGTAATACAGTCCAACTATAGTGTAGATGTACGGGTTTAGCATAGCGTGGTGTTGTATTGCAGAAAGGCTCTCACCAGGAAACAGCCATTGCAGAATTCTCCGGCGAATTTTCTCCCCTGTTTGCTCTCCCCGTGTACAGTCTGCAGTTTGACAAGCTCGGTGATCTCTTCTGATAGTCCGTGGTACTTGGCAACTTGGTTTGGCGTCCATGTCCTGTCGGCCCTGCTATGAGGGGTGAAGATCTCTGCATCATGGGACTCAAGTCCTTGCACTATAGAACCTCGCTCACCGGTTTTCACGTCCCACGAGAGACACCCTCGAGGCGCCCAAATGATTGGCGTCCAGCCGTCACAGCCCCCTGGTGTACCAGACCTGCTCGCTCTTCCAGTACGTAGCGAACGAGGTCTAAACGACCACTCAAAACAGCGAAATGTAACGCATTGCGTCCCGACTTATCTTTGAAGAGAAATTCGGCGCCATTATCGCGTAGAAGCTTGATGTGTTCCATGGATCGGTATAAGGCATAGTGAATTGGTCGTCGCTCGATTTGGTCTACTGTCCTTAGATCAGCTCGGAGGTATGCCACGTGAAGATTGCTGCCGAATATGTCCCTGGACTGACAGTGACCTTGGACGCATCGATGAGGTAAGCAAGCATGCGCGGCTTCTCATAGACGTTGTCTTCTCTGAAGCATGCTGCTTGGAAGACAGTACCATGGATGCCTTGGTGTATGTGGTTCAAAATAGCACCGCTGTTTACCAACATCTTAATCATGCCTAAGGAGCTTCTAGTGCACGCTAGATGGAGCAACGAGGGGAACAGGCTAGTCAGCGCATTTGGGTTTGTATCCTTTGAGACGAGAAATTCCGTTTTCTGAACATTCCTATGGCGGATTGCATTAGCCAGCGGCACATCGCGAAGGAATATTGGCTGAGCATAGTAGTCACCGGCTTTGCCCCCTCATCATCGGAAGACTGGTTTGTCGCATCGTTGGATTTAGTACTCTTGCCAAGCAACCTCTCCTTTGCAAGAGGCAGAGAATCGCAAGAAGAGATATGTAATAAATGTTGAACAAGGAATATTTAGGTGTTGCAATGCCCATACCTTACCGCGAAACAGGTAGCTTTGATCAGGGATGCGTTGTCAATCGATTGATCATTCTGCTGAAGTTTTCCTTCACTAAGTGTAATCTACCCGATTTTCGGGCAATTTCAAGAAGACCCATGGAATCTTCTAACACCGGAATATCTTCAAGGCAGCCGTGGAGTTGGCTTTTTGTCGTTGCTCACATGAACAATGGAGTAGATTGACGGTAAGCTCCTCGCTTTTGGACTCCAGGGATGCCATGGTCACTTAGTGAAATTGCTCGCCTTCTAAATCTAGATCACCCAAGAACAAGGAGACGATTCGAGAATTTCCAGTCCGGGCTGCAGTCGTTAATGAAGAGAAACTGTCCTGTTTCCACGACCGGCCATTCTTGTATATTTTGACCATTTATTGCGGTACCAGGTCTAAACCGTGTTTAGCAAAGACAGATAGTGCGATAAGTTGGCCGGTAACCAGGCTCCATCCATTCCAATACGCCCTTGCCCAGTTCTCTAACAGATCTTTGTCTCGCAGGAAGAGCCAGAAAATCTGAGACTCAGTATTTCGAAGGTCTGCGCGACTTGGTGGTTCATGACGTTTCAGTCATTCCCGGTCATGGTCCGAAGTGAGATATTCAATACGCAGAGAGGCGATCCAATTGCGTGCCAGCGCTACTCCCTGTGCATTGCACTCATAGTGCTTCTCTGAGAGTATCATATCACTAATCAAATCATGCTTGAAATGAATCTCATTTTTATGAACGACCAAAAACCGGAGAGCGTAGATAGAACGACTTCTGGTCGTACCTGTAGAGCACTTTCTCTGATTACTGAATGGGAACCGTCTTTTAGATCTCGTAGCCTATCCGTAGACAGTGGTCTGAGTGAGATGGCTATCAGTTTCAAGTGTTTGAGAAACAGTCTTAGATGATTGTGAAGACCTAATAGCGGATCTCACCGGCTGTCGATAGATTGTGTCGATAGAAACTGGATGGCCATTCGAATTGATTGATTCGACATCGTGAGGCATTATATGAATAGCCGGATCAAGAAGACATGTGAGATTTCTCGATGCTCATTATCCGACACCCATTCTTTGAGTAGACAATCGAGCTTTCGGCTGACTGTGTATAACTGTGGCTTTTGTTGTATGATATTCAATACCAGTTCGGAAGTGCTTGGTGTGAGGCTATCATAAGGTTTGAAATCGTCCAATCGTGTGCCTTGCGGAAAGCTCGGCTCTCGCTGATTTCCATCAGTCTTCCAAAGTTGAGCTGCGCCTAATCTGGTATAGCGTCCCTGCTATTGGTGAAACCACTTTCAAGCCGAACTCTGTATCCTTTGCCAATGATCCCAGCAGGTTGAGTAAGCATTGGAAGCCTTCGGTGCGGTGATCGAAGTCAACTAGTCTCCAAACGATAGTCCGTGATCCACTGCCTGAGAGCATGTCGTAGAACAAGCCGAACATATCTTGAACGATAAACGAAGCTTCGAGAGAGATTCTGGTGATTCAGCTAATTTCCAAATGTCGTAAGCGATCTCAGCAAGGAAAGTGGATAGCATCACTCAGATGCTACTGCGCCGGACATTCCACGCGTTGAACTCAAAGATATGGATTATTGGGGTGCTCCCTTTAAGAGTCAAGTAAGTTCGGATTCTTTGGCCGACACTCGCATCGTGTTTAAGCATTGAGGTCAAGAGATATTATAGTCCTCTTATAGAGATCAAATCTCGGAACTGTGCTTCATGTAACACGCGCTATTGATCACTTGCCTCATCGGCCTTGAGCAGGTGCAGTCCGAGAGAAGCTAGCAGCGTTATGTTGGTCAACAATATCGGATGGAAGCACTGTTCTAGAAAGTGTTAGGCCATAATTCGTAGCTCAAAGCTTCAGTGTAAGTCGCTCGAACCTCTTTCATATTTGAATTCCCCTAAGACGAAGCCAATAAGGGCCGTTCTGATCTCCTGACTTGTGGTGTCTCCTATCTTTCGATGCGAAAATGGGCCGCCTGCTTGGCACTGGCGCGCTACTGAAGCAATGGCAATGCCTGAGTCGCAAGCATCAAAGACCTATATCATCAGCAACCAAACACATGGAGTTTATCTATCTTCTGAATGGTGACCCATTGGATTCTTGATGTTCTCGTTATGGATAAGCATTGAAAATGGCTGTCAAGAGCTGTATTCTGATTCGAGCGAATTTCTCGTTGATACGCGGGTGATATTTCTAGCAAGTCCCTTGATGAGTTTCTTTGATAATATGAGTTTTGGCGACTCATCAAGCTCGAACAGTCGTCGCATTGACTGCTTTAAGACATCTGTATGGTAGAACGTATGCGGACATGCAATGAAGAACTACTCAAAGATATTAGTCAATTACTTTATAAGCAAAGTTTCATTATATACGTACAAGGGCAGTGGTCGAGTAGTGGATCTCCAGGAATCGTTGCTGTTCGAAGGTTGCTCTTACGAGCGCCTCTCTCAAGTTAGCAGTTTATATCATCTAAACGTAGATCGGAGCTACGTCTTTTATCAGTATACCTCCAAAGCCATGGCCAATAAATATGATTCTTGAATCAGGCTTTCTAGGGATCTCCATGACTTCTTCAAGCAACTGTTTTGCGACATAACGAATTCCATCACCTAGGAAGATGTTTCCTTCCAAGCCTAGAATAGGGTATCTGAACAATGTTATGCGCGCATGGGGAATACTTGATTGGAAATCCTCCAAGAAGTACCACGTTTCCGTGCTGAAGGGTTCATGTGTTGTATCTTCGGCATCCTTGAGACCGCGGACGGCGACGAAGTTGCTCCGAGTCCGTCTGTTAGTAGCACAACATTGGACTCATTTGTAGATATCTGAAGACGCACTCAGTAATATCTACGCCTGATGTATTGTCGACCAGGACATCCAGGCCATAAGCTTTCGAGGACATGGCGCGTAGTCGCTGGAGAGTAAAATCTTTATATAAGCCGGCTAACTAATCGGATGGTCGGCCATGAGTTGATGGCAGTGAGCACCGCTTCTCCCAAAGCTTCCTCGTCTCATGGTGGAATGAGAAGGTGGCGTTGTTGGTGTAATAGGTGCAGGCTTCAGCCGGGTCACGACAAAAAAAGAAGGCTACATCATTGGTACAACAAGTGTGGGCTTCACCGTGTAACGGCAAATCAAGAAGGCTGCATGATTACTATAATAAGGGTAGGATTCGGTTGTAGGACGAAAATTCTCTTGAGCCTCTTAAAATTACAAGAGTACCTAAATAACATACCAAGTCCCACTTCGCTCCCATCTCGACCTCAGGCACACCTCTGCCGAACACAATATGCTATGTTTCCTTCACTGCATTCCTCCTAGAAATCTGAAAAGTGACATTGGACAACAATTTCATGTCCAAACTATGCAGCTCGTTCGTATTATATTCGCGAATCCTATTGGTCTATATAGTTTCATTATTAGGTATCATTACTACAATAGCATAGTTGCGCAATGCAGCTTTCCTCCTGAACCCACCCCCCTCCCCCCCTCGTATTGGTCGGGGGTTTGGCGGGGTTGCACAGCATCATCATCCTTCGGCTTCCTGCTGAACACTGCGCTGATTTCCGAGGCGGTGTTTGCTGTATACGTAGTATACGTAATGGTAACTGTTGCTCGGAAGTAGCCTGTGCACTGTCTCTTCAGGAGTATAGTTCCCTGTATGGATGGGACGGCTCCAGTCTTTGTTGTAGTATTCTCAAACAGGCTCCAGGACATCACATTGTCTTCTGCAAATCGCGATTTAGCTCGATCGACCCGATGATTTTAATGAAGTCTACGCTCTTATGCTCGGTGGTATTCGCGTACCTTAGTCCACCTCCAGCCTGTATACCCATCGCACCACGTCCAACAGTGACTGCAACACCTTCGACAGATTGCACATGCTGAAAATCCCGGCTACCTGATGAGACCGCAGCATTGGCTGGTTGAGAATCAAACGGCATGCAGCAAGGGTATTTCATCAGTGATTCCTCAACCCACCCTCTGCCGTTTCACGCGCCCGGGTCCAACCTGCAAGTCTGCACACAACGAAATATTACTCTTAATCCTTGGCATCTATTGTATTCGAGCCTTACTATTTCTCGACGCCCTTAGAACGACGCAAAACAACGACTCTAGGCTCGTGCGATAGAGCCGGCTGTTTCGAATAGATGAATGAAGGCGGCATCACAAAGGAGCTGCAGGACATGGGGGAGTCGGGCAAGGATTTTGGCGACGAAGAAGAAGAAGAAGAAGAAGAAGAAGAAGAAGAAGAAGAAGAAGAAGAAGAAGAAGAAGAAGAAGAAGAAGAAGA
>JASJFT010000251.1:0-62439 GCA_030770425.1 Darksidea phi | reverse complement strand
ATAAAGCCCTTTTTTAGGTACTCTTCTAAGTAAGCTTTTAGTAGCTTTAGATATTTAAGGGATATATTATAGAGTAGGCTCGTACTAAGCTTACTTATATTATTCTTAAGGGTAATTTTATAGTTAATACTTTTCCTTCTAGAAGGTAGCTTATCTAAGTTAATCTTAGAGAAGTAGTCTAGGGTAGCTTCTATATAACCTTTATAAGGGAGCTTTTCTACTATTATATTTTATACGTTCTATTCTACTAAGTCTTCTACTAAGTCTTTTAACTATCTATCTCTAATTAATAAGTTAACTTTATATAGACTAGTAGCTTCTAGTATAACTTCTTTCTTATCTATAAGCTTCTATATCTTAGAAGGCTCGAGAAAATATATATTAAACTTATTACTAGCGACCTACCCTAGTAGGTCGTCGGGGATAGATATTACTTTCTTTTTCTTTCTATTATTTTTTCGATAACCTTATTAGCTTTTCTTAGATTTAGTACCTCTTAAACTATTATTAGTATCGCTATCTACGTTCCTCTATATTTTCTTAGAAGTAGCTTACTAGTCCTCTATTATTTATAGCGGGGCTTTAGCGGGCTTATAGGCCTCCTCCTAGGGGATTATAAGGGCTTTAATTAGAATCTTTAAACTAAGTATTAGATTCTTTCTAAGTAAGTAGGCCTTCTTCTATACTTTAATCTACTAATTAATTAGGTCGTCGCGACGTAAAGCGTCGTCTTAGTATTCCGGATCTAGCTTTAGATCTAGCTTCTCTATAACGGTTAGATTATATTTTATCTATTTCGGGGTATTATTTAGCTAGTATAAAGTTTAGTTATAATAGTCGATTAAGGACTAGATTTACTTAAAGAATTTTCTTTTAAGTATTATATTATAATACCTAAGCTTATAAAAGAGGAACTAGGTAGATATATTCTTTTCCTAGATTAATAGATTAGCTTAGATAGCTATATTAACTAAGTAACCGTATTTCCTATTAAATCTATTAAGAGGGATCGGTTTCTTTAGTCGATAGAAGACAGGCTTTAGCTTTTTCTTTACTACCTTTAAATATTTAGAGTAGACTAATAGGTATATACTAGTACTACTATCTACTAATCCTCTTAGCTATATAGCTAGACTATTTACTATAAGTTAAATAGGAAGTATAAATAATTTTAAATCGACGAGCTACGGTATCTTAATAAGCCGTTAATAATTAAGAGGTTTAATTACTCCTATATAGGCCGCTAGGGAGAAGCCCTCCTCTAGTAGCTTTTATTTTTTAATACTATAGAGGAGGTATTAGAGTTATACTCTAAACTACTTTCCTCTTTATACGGGAAGTCTAAATAAACTTCTTCCTCGGAATTATTAGGGAAGATAGTATTAACTTCTACTTCTATAGTATTCTATATTACCTTATATACGACGTAGTCGGGGTAATCTTACTATTTATTCCTTTTCCCGTAATTAAAATAACGGTCTTACTTCTTATACTCCTCGAAAGAGTAGTTATAAAGCTTAGAGGTATCTTTAAAGCGAATAGGCCTCTTTTCTAATTTATTAAGAAAGGGTCTACTTACGATCGGCTACTTTCTCTCGAAGATAGCTAATTAGTTACTTCGGGCGAGCTAGGCCTTTTAGTACTAGTTATTCTTAAGTAGTACTCTATTAGCTAAAGTCGCGTATTTATAGAGCTTACTAAAGGTAGAATTACTATTATTAAATAGATCTATCTTATTTCTTAGCTCGAAGTAAAGCTTATCTATAAATTCTTCGTTCTACTAGTAGTAAGATAGATAGGTCTCTATTACTAGACGCTTAAAATTCTTAATAAAGTTACTAACTTCGCTAAACGCGTTTATATATAGTTAGTAGAATTTAACTTTTATCTTCTTCTTTATATAGAGATCTTTGTAGTATTTCTTAATATATTCTAATAGGTCTATATTAGATACGAAGTCTACTTCTTCTTCTCTAGAATTTAGCTATATCCGAATATAGTCTTTTACCGAGTCTACTAGTCGGAATATAATATAGACTCGATAGATCTTAGCTATCTACCGGGGGGTTTCTTATATATACTAGTTCTTATTAACGGTAAGTTTCTATTCTATATTGTAGAGCTAGTTCTTTAACTTAGACTCTTCGTTATTTTTAAATAAGATAAAGTTAGGGTAGAATATAGTCTTCCGGGAGTTAAAGGTTTATAGGGATTTACTTTAATAGTTTTCTATAACGTTCTCCTCCTAAATAAGGACCTATATTCTATTACCTAAGGTAATAGTTATAAACTCTAGTAAGACTAATAGAGATCTCGTAGGGGGGGTACTAGGGCGGAGAGTAAAAGTATTTTCTATTTTCTCTATAGTAAAGGGTAGTATATCTAATTCTAATAGATACTTATAATAGTCCTTATTAGGTAAGGAAGTCTATATTAGATCTAGGAACGTAATTAGTTTAGTAGTTAGCTCTTTTCGTAAGAAGCTTAACTAAAAGGTTAGATACTAGACTAAATTCTACTAGAACCTTCCTAGGAGCCCGGGGGTTTAAAGTAGAGTATAATAGGTAAGAGGAGTCCTTTAGGGGTCGATATTTAGACCGTTTAGTTATACCGTTATAGGGGGAAGTCTTACCTCTTCTATATCTTATCTACTATTAGGGTTATACTATAATAGTAGAGCCTCGAAAGCGGACTTAGAGTTATACTAAGGAAGAACTACGAGTCTAGCCTTTATATAGACGGCCGCGGGGAAGGACTATTTAAGATCTTCCTCTAAACTTTACTATCTACTTATAGTTCTCTAGGCTTATTAAAGCTCTTCTTATAGCTTTTTAACTTACCTTCTATAGTTATCTCTTTTCTTAGCTAATTAGTTAAACTTATCGGCCGTAGTATTTATAAAGGCGTTCCTATTAACTATACCTACTTCTATAGTATATACTAGTCTTTTAGCTATAATAAGACGGAGACTATTATCTATTAGAGTATTAGTAATTAGGTTGAACCCCTTCTAGATAGCTAGTATATCCTAGACTATATTATAGTCTAGGAGTTCTTCCTATTCTTCTATATTCGTTAGGTAGAAGATTCGGGGTCTATTTTCTTCTTTAAGTAATTTAACCCTCTTAGCGTACTTATCGATCTTCTCTTCGAGGCTATCTTTACTTATACTCTTCTCTTAAGGGGGGAAGATAGCCTTAAGGGTCTAGGGGTTAATATATATATCTTTATTAATAAATACCTCTAAGGGGGTTAGTTTATAGGCCTTAATTAGCTTTTACTAGTATACTTCCTCTTTAGGGGAGGGTATCTTACTTCTAGTCTAGCTTTAAGACCTAGTCTAAGCTTACGTACTTCTTACCCTACTTAGGGCTTAGCTTAAGGTCTTCTTCTTTTCTTTATCTTTCTTCTATAGGGAGGTCTTACGGGAAGGCGGCTTTAAAGGGCCTACTTAGTCTAGGAAGTCTACTATCTTATTATTATACTAATTTAGCGATTTAGTTAATCGTATAAAGATAAGTTAGTTATAGGATTTAGGATATAGGTCTAACCCTATATAATACTTTTATAGGTCCCTTCTCTCTAAGAGAGGTACTAGGCGCTCTAGTAATATTAGGGCTTAAAGTAGTCGGTTTTAAGACTTACCTAAGGGAGCGCCGCGCGCTATCTACCCTAAGTACCGTAGATCTCTAGGGATTTTAGGGGGGTTAATATTTAGCCGCCGTCTCCGGCTAAAAGTTAGAGATCTTAGGATAATATAAGACCCTAGGACTAAGTATAATTAACTAGAAGTTATAATAGCTAAGGTAGCCTTCTAATTAACTAATAGTAGAATCGGTATATTAAAGCTATCCTAAGATAGTACTATAAGGGTATAAGAATAAGGGGTTCTTATACCCGAATAGGACTTAGCGCGCTAAATAAGCTAACTAACTATTAGGCTAATCCTCGGGATTACCTAATCTACTAACCGAAATAGGAAATAAGTGAAATAACTAGGTTACCTAGAGAACGGGCCGTAATAAAGATTAAAGTAAAACGTAGTCTTTTAGAAGTTAGAGATTTATAAAAATTTACTTTAATAGTTCTTTATAATATTTTTTTCTTAAATAAGAATCTATATTTTATTATTTAAGATAATAATTTTAAACCCTAGTAAGATTAATAAGAATCTCGTAGAATAGATACTAAAATAAAAAGTAAAAGTATTTTTTATTTTCTTTATAGTAAAGAGTAGTATATTTAAATCTAATAGATACTTATAATAATTCCTATTTAATAAAAGAGACTATATTAGATTTAAAAATATAATTAGTTTAGTAGTTAACTTCTTTTATAAAAAGCTATACTAAATTAAATTCTAATAGAACTTTTCTAAAAGTTTAAGAATTTAAAGAGAAGTATAATAGATAAAAGAAGTCCTTTAGAGACTAATATTTAAGCTATTTAGTTATATTATTATAAAAAGGAATTTTATCTTCTTTATATCTTATCTACTATTAAGATTATATTATAATAGTAGAGTCTTAAGAGTAAATTTAGAATTATACTAAAAAAAAACTATAAGTTTAGTCTTAGTATAGATAGTTATAGAGGAGAATTATTTAAAATCTTTCTTTAAACTCTACTATCTACTTATAACCCTTTAAACTTACTAGAACTCTTTTTATAACTTTTTAATTTATCTTTTATAAATATTTCTTTTCTTATTAAACTAGTTATACTTATTAGTTACGGCGTTTATAAAGATATTTCTAATAATTATATCTACTTCTATAGTAGTTACTAATCTTTTAACTATAATAAGATAAAGATTATTATCTATTAAAATATTAGTAATTAAATTAAGTCCCTTTTAAGTAATTAGTATATTTTAAATTATATTATAGTTTAAAAATTCTTCTTATTCTTTCTTATTTATTAAGTAGAAAATTTAGAGTCTATTTTCTTCTTTAAGTAATTTAATTCTCTTAATATACTTATTAATCTTCTTCTTAAGACTATCTTAATTTATACTTTTCTCTTAAGAAGAGAAGATAGTTTTAAGAGTCTAAAAATTAATATATATATCTTTATTAATAAATATCTCTAAGGGGGTTAGTTTATAAATCTTAGTTAACTTTTACTAATATATTTTTTTCTTAAAAGAGGACTTTTAGCTTTTAGTTCTACTTTAAGTCTTATTTATAATTTATATATTTCTTACTATACTTAAAACTTATACTTTATCTTTATCTTTCTTTTATAAAGAGATAGAGTAAAAGAACTATTTATTAAATAAACTAGACCTTAAAGGGTCTACTTAGTTCTTAATATTTATTATCTTATTATTATACTAATTTAATAATTTAGTTAATTATATAAAGATAAGTTAATTATAGAGTTTAAGATATAAACTTAATCTTATATAATACTTTTATAGGTCTCTTCTTTCTAAGAAAGATACTAGATACTTTAGTAATATTAGGGCTTAAAGTAGTTAGTTTTAAGACTTATCTAAGGAAATACTATATACTACTTATTCTAAGTATTATAAACCTTTAGAAATTTTAAGATTAATATTTAGTTATTATTTTTAGTTAAAAATTAAAAATCTTAGAATAATATAAGACCCTAGAACTAAGTATAATTAACTAAAAGTTATAATAACTAAGATAGCCTTCTAATTAACTAATAGTAGAATTAGTATATTAAAGCTATTCTAAAATAGTACTATAAGGGTATAAGAACGAGGGGTTCTTATACCCAAATAGGGCTTAGCGCGCTAAATAAGCTAACTAACTATTAGGCTAATCCTCGGGATTACCTAATCTACTAACCAAAATAGGAAATAAGTGAAATAACTGGGTTGCCTAGGGAACGGGCCGTGACACCATATACTACAATACTATCAAGCCTTTTATAGACCCTAGGAACCCACCTTTACGCGCCGCGTTGTTATCGCTCGGGCCTAATTGTCCACCTCTGTCGACCGGCAACTCAAGTACATCTACCGAAACAACTTCAACACGTAACTCACTCTCATCGCAATGCCCAAGCATGGTCGCTTATCCTCGAGCGAAGGTTTGCCGGCGCCTGCGCCTACGCCTGCGGAGCGACCTCCAAAGCCTAAGGTGATCAAGGATCTTGAGCCTAAGATTCGTGAGCTCCTACTCGCCGCTCCTATGGAACAGCGAGGAACCATTAACCGTGTCTGGTCAGTATTGCGGCCCGTAATCCTTGATCTCGACAACGAAAAGGAGAGTGCTCTGGCCGAAAATCGACAGCTCAGAAGCGAACGAGCCGAGATGAGGCCAGAGCTCCCTCCTTTTCGCCCGTCATCGCCCATCCTAGCCGCCCGTCCAGACACCGAATCCTCAGTTGCGAGGCGGGTAGATGAGCTCGACAGCATGCTTTTAGAATTCCAGCGGCGGTTGGGCGATGAGGATGAGTCATTGATTAGGCAGAACAAGCTATGGGATATGCCTCCGGACACGGCGCTCACGTACCTCATCAGTAAGCGAGATCCGGATATGGAGGCACTTCACGGCGGCCACTGTTGGATGAAACTATCAGACGTTAATCGGTACCCTAAGCTTAATCTACGTAATACCGCTCACCACTCCGGGAGCGGCGGCTTCTATGGACAACCGTATATGCATCATATTGCAGTCGTTGCAGCAGGGCGCGGAGATAACCTTCTCTCTGTCGTTCAGAAGCCCGTTAACGGCGAGCAGTACCACGTCAGCCATCTCTGCCATAACGAAAGGTGCTTTAATCCCGACCATTGTTTTGTAGAGGCCGCGAGCGTTAATGAGGCTAGGAAAATATGTTTTAAGAGGTGTCATATCGATTGTAAGGGATGCGGCGCAGTCTACGAAGTTTGTCCTCACGCGAGGTTCACGGGTTCTTGCGGAAAAGATTGTATTCTACCTAGGTTTGAGGGGAAGGGTGGCAACTTCCATCGAGCTATCCCCGGTAGCTATGTCGTTGCCCTGAAAAAGGGTTCGAATATATAATTTCGGTAGCTCTCTATATACTTTTACGCGAAGTAGGCGTAACAGCCCAGGACAGCTATACCTTACCATCGCCATAGATATCGTGACTGGCTTGCTAGCCAGTACCATAGCATTCAACGCCCTAATGACCGCCACCTACAAAGAGTCCAAGCGGATACTTTTTGTACCCGGGATGATCGATTGGACGGTAGAAGAGTGGGGCGTAGCCTTGATCAGAACTCTTATCGATCAAGAATATCTAATAGGGACCGACGTTTCCTAAATAAGCTCTAGGAGCGCATGCTTAAGTCTACTAGAGTAACCTTCCTATCTAGTATAGTATAGTACCCGTAGACTAATGGTCAATTCGAGAGAATAAACTAAACGGTAGAGGTAGTACTTCGCTATTTCTAAATTCCTTTGATCTGTGAATCTGCCTAGGAAGCGAATAAAGTTAAGATAGACGTGCGCTAAGGCCCCAAGGGGTTCTCTAGCTTACTATTATGTCGAAACTACACTTGGAACGCCTGTTACGACTTCGGGCCTATAGTTATAAAGAAAAGCTTATAATTGGTTATTACGTTAAAGTATATAACTACCTCTCCCTTATTTCAGCCCTATACCGCCTTATTATATCGAATATAATATACGGACGCGTTCGTTCTATATTTCCGTATATATACTTATTAGTACCTCCTCTCCGCGTATTAGTCGGCCTTTAGATATTAAATAATAGGGAAAAGAAAAGTAAGTATAAATAAGAATAGCGAGAGAGAGAGACCCTAGGGGTTAAAAAAGACGAAGGATAAGGTAATATAAATACGAATTAGTAACTAATATCTAAACTAGTAAGCTAATAGAAACGCTAGCTATATTATATTTATACTACTTACTTAATAAAAAAGAGTCTACTAACTTATAAGTATAGTACGCTTAGTAGAAAGTAGACTATATATTTACTAAGACTACTTCCTAGATCTACGTTAGTATTTAAACTTCTCTCTATTAATATCTATAAGCTTCTTCTTATTTAGTATTATCGTATATATAGAACTCGTATATCTTATATAATATAATTATAGTTAATAGCTAATCTAGTATCCTTTTAAAGAATCTAGCTAATATAATAAAAAGTATATATAACTATATAAAGAAAAAGTATTTAATACTATAAATAGATTTAATCTATATTAATTAGGATAATATATAAAAAAGAAGCTATTAGATAGAACTAATATATTTAATCTATTAGTATACTAAGTATATAAGTAGCCGAGTACTATATATTATATAATTATTCTATTTATATAATAATTTATAATAATTTACTATAAATATATATTAGTTATAACTATACTCTAGTTATTTAATCTAGTATAACTTATATATAAGGCCCTCTACTTATATTCTAGCTAAATAGTTAAACCGACTTAATATATTTATTTTATACTTCTATCTACTTATAATTATAAGTCTAATCTAATTCGTCTATATTATATAATCTATTTTATTATTCTTTATATAACGAAATAATAATCTTATTATCTATTATATCTAAAGCTAGTTTAACTATTATTCTTTAAGATCTATATAATTAGAATCTATAAATCTATACTATATAGAGGTTAGTTAAGGTAGTTAATATATAGAACTATATTAATTCTAAAGCTAAAGCTTCTAAAGAGCTAAATAAGTCTAAATATTTAATTAATTCTATACTATCTATTAATAAGGATAGGTTACTAGTAATTAAATCTAGCTTAATAGCTCTTACTTAATATAATAAAGATCTAAGTATTTACTATATAGAGCTAAAAGAATATTATAGAACTAAAGATAAGCTTAGTTAAATTAAAGTTTATATAATTAATATACTAGCTAAAGACCTTATTTATAAGACCCTAGAACTAAATATAATTAACTAAAAGTTATAATAGCTAAGATAGTCTTCTAATTAACTAATAGTAGAATTAGTATATTAAAGCTATTCTAAGATAATACTATAAGAATATAAGAACGAGGGGTTTTTATACTTAAATAGGACTTAGTATACTAAATAAACTAACTAACTATTAGACTAATCCTTAAGATTACCTAATCTACTAACTAAAAGAGAAAATAAGTATAATAACTAGATTACCTAAGAAATAGATTATAATATTATCTTCTTTCTAGAATAAGGCCTTATTCTTATAGACCTTAGTAAATAAATAATTAAGAAAAAATACTTTTTAGAGGGAGAAGAGAAGGAAGTAAAGAAGATAGATAGATATTTATATCTATTACTTTCTACTTAAAGAAATAATTTAGCTAGTATCCTTTAAATTATTCTTAAAGTATATTAATATTATATAGTCTTATATATATCTACTTATTTTACTATATAAATTATTATCTAATTTTTTTTTTAATATATATACTATATAATACGCTTAATATATTTAAAGGATATTATAAAATCTATAAGAAGATACTAGTAATTTAGTTTTTTATATTATATAAGATTTATATACGCGTAGCTTTACTAAAGAATAAGATTTACTTCTTTTATATTTCTATCTATAGTAAAGTAAGACTATAAAGGGATACTTTAAGCTTAGGAATAATTACTATAAACTTTAGATATTATACTACTTATTTTAATAGACTATAAAGAAGAGATATTTTAAACTTAGAGGTAATTATTATAAGCTCTAGATTATATACTACCTATTTTAATAGATTATAAAAGAAAGATATTTTAAACTTAGAGGTAATTACTCTAAGTTTTAAATATTATACTATTTATTTTAATAGGCTATAAAGGATAAAGGTCTATACTTAGTATTAATAATTTTTCTAAGTTTTTATTTTAACTAATACCTTATCTTCTAACTAGGAGCTAAAGAACTTATCTTATAATATAACTTCTAATTATTAGATTAGTTATTTAGATAGATCTAACTTATTAGAATACTTATTATAGAATTCTTTTACTTTTTAAACTATATTTATAAAATTACTTACTAAGTAATAGATTAGGTTCGGATTATAGTCTATTTATTTTATTTAATAGTAGAACTTATTATAAATAATTCGGCTATTAAGAATATAGACTACTAGCTACTTATAATATTTATTTATTTCTATAACTAATTTTTTAAAGAGTACTTAATTAAATAATAAATCTTATATAGTCTTATATAATTTATTTATATAAAAAATATTATATATCTTTATATAAAAGAATAACTAGACTATATAAAAGCTATACCTTTAATTAATAATAAGATAAGATTCGTATATTTACTAGTCTAATTTTAAACTTAATCTTAAGATAGTAAATCTCTTAGATATAATATAGACTTAATCTTCTATATTAAAATTTAAAGAATAGTATTTTTTATTAGCTTATTAGCTTTAGACTTTCTAAACTACTATAATATTAGCTTAGATATAATTACGAATCTATTAGACTATATTAACTTAGATTTTTATAAACTCTTAGACTATTTATATAGTTATATTATCTAGTAATTTAGAAGATTAATAGATATATTTTTATTAATCCTAGTAGTAATAAGTCTTATAGTCGAATTTAATCTTAAATAGAAAAAATTCTATTATATTATATAAAAGGATTACTTAGATCTAGTTTATACTAAATAGAAGATTAAACTAATTATTTTAATAAAAGTTTATAAAAAGATATAATTATTAGTCTAGCTATTAATTAGAAACTTTTATATTATTATTAGTCTATAAATAGTAAGTTATAAATAATAATTAATTAATTTTTATAAATCTATATAATTCTTTTATAAAGTCTAATATAAACTATAAGTCTTTATTTAAGATTATAGTATATAAAGTATTAAAGACTTATTATATATATATATAGTAAAAAGTAGTTATATCTTTAATAGTAGTAGTCTTAAAATAGAATAATAAAAAAGTATATTTTAATAATTTATATATTACTATAAATATATTATTATATTTTTATAATTCTTTAAAAAGTTTTTAAAGTCTATAGAAATATCTTTCTATATACTATTAGGTATAAGAAGTAATTTAAGAAGGTTTAAAATCTTATTTTAAAACTTATAACTTTATTAATACTATTTATAATTTCTTATATAATATTTTATATTTTTATTTATTATATTCTAATAGTATAAATCTTTTAAAAGTTTAATAGTTTTCTTTATATCTAAGTAAATAATAATCTATATAGTATATACTATCTAAATAAAATAGATCTTAAGAAACCCTACTTTAAGTACTACTAACTTCTCTTTTTAAAAAGAAAGTCTAGATAAGATTAAAAATAAGTACTTATATTTATAATATACTAATTTTTACTTTAGCTTAAGTATAATATATATATAATTTTTATAAAGTATATAATTAAGAAGTAAATAAAAATAAACTTTAATTTTATACTTAGAATTTTAGGTATTAGTAGTAATTATTAAGATAGCTATTATAATAAAGGTCTATTTAAAAAAGATAAAAATATAAGTTCTAATAACTTTTTTTTTTAAAATTTTTAACTTTTTCTATTTTTAAAAGAGGATATCCGCGATAATATTAGTAATTCTAGAGTAATAATAAATAATATAGTAATAGTCTATAAGCTTCTTAGTCTAGTAAGTCTATTATAGAGTTAGTTTATACTTAGTTAAGAAATACTTTAGTATTTAGTAATTAATAATAACTTAGAAGGATTTATTTAGTTATAACCTTATAAGCTAAGTTTTTTATTTATTTAATTCTCTTATAATTACGAGTATCTTTTTATTATTAATTTTATAATTTATTTTTATAAACTTTATTATCTTTATAAAGTAGATTATAGATTATTAGATTTTATTATCTTAAAGTTATATAAAGATATATACTAGAATATTATTATTTATATTAATTTCTATATAAATTCTATAATAAAGTAAGTAATATTTTATAATAATATTTAAATATAATAATATCTTACTTTTCTTAAATATAGCTTACTCTTTAGACTTAAAGATATAGATTTTTTCTTTTATAGTAGCTAAATAAGTAAATAGATTATATAACTATAGTCTTTTAACTACTTATAGTAATAGTTATAAAAGTCTAAATAAATTTATAATTCTTTTAAAGTTATAAATTTCTTTTAGTTTTTAATAATTACTATTTTATTAAGGTCTATATAAATACCTTTAATATTAATAATAAAATCTAAGAACTTTATCTTAGTAATTATAAACTTATTTTTTATAATATTAACTTATAGTCTAATCTTTTTAAACTTATTTAAAATTTTACTTATATATTTCTTATATTTTAAAAAATCTTCTAAATAGATTAAAATATTATCTATATAAATAGTATAAATTTTATTAATTTTATTCTTAAGTACTTAATTAATATAGTACTAAAAGATTATTAGTCTATTATATAATTTAAAAGATAAGATATAATATTTATAATTTCTATACTATATTTTAAAAGTTATAAGATCTTTTATATTAAGATCTAATTTAATATAATAAAAGACTTAATATATATCTAGCTTAGTAAAAATCTTTACTTTAAATAGTTATATAAATATCTTCTTAATTAAGAAGATAGCTATAATATCCTTTTTTATAATTATATTAATTTTCTAGTAATTAATATAAAATCTCTATCTCTCTTCTAACTTCTTAATAAATAAAATAAATAAGATAAAATTAATATTATTAGTTATAATAAAGTCTTTCTTTAAGTACTCTTTTAAGTAAACTTTTAGTAACTTTAGATATTTAAGAGATATATTATAAAGTAGATTTATACTAAAGTTACTTATATTATTTTTAAGAATAATTTTATAATTAATATTTTCTCTTTTAAAAAGTAATTTATTTATATTAATCTTAAAGAAGTAATTTAAAGTAATTTCTATATAATCTTTATAAGAGAGCTTCTCTACTATTATATCTTATATATTCTATTCTACTAGATTTTTTAATTATCTATTCTTAATTAATAAGTTAATTTTATCTAAATTAGTAACTTCTAGTATAATTTCTTTCTTATTTATAAGCTTTTATATATTAAAAGTCTTAAGAAAATATATATTAAATTTATTATTAGTAGTCTACCTTAATAGATTATTAAAAATAAGTATTACTTTTCTTTTCTTTTTATTATTCTTTTATTAGCTTTATTAATTTTTTTAAATTTAATATCTCTTAAATTATTATTAGTATTACTATCTACGTTTCTCTATATTTTCTTAAGAGTAGTTTACTAATTTTCTATTATTTATAATAGAACTTTAGTAGGCTTATAGACCTCTTTTTAAAGAATTATAAGAATTTAGATAAAATTGTTTAAATTAAGTATTAAATTCTTTTTAAGTAAATAAACCTTCTTCTATACTTTAATTTACTAATTAATTAAATTATTATAGTATAAAGTATTATATTAGTATTTTAGCTCTAGCTTTAGATTTAATTTTCTTATAATAGTTAAATTATATTTTATTTACTTTAAAGTATTATCTAGCTAGTATAAAGTTTAATTATAATAATTAATTAAGAATTAAGTTTACTTAAAGAATTTTCTTTTAAATATTATATTATAATATTTAAGTTTAAAAAAGAGAAATTAAGTAAATATATTCTTTTTCTAGATTAATAGATTAACTTAGATAGTTATATTAACTAAATAATTATATTTTCTATTAAACTTATTAAAAGGAATTAGTTTTTTTAATTAATAAAAGATAGGCTTTAGCTTTTTCTTTACTACTTTTAAATATTTAAAGTAGATTAATAGATATATACTAGTATTACTATCTACTAATTTTCTTAGTTCTATAACTAGACTATTTATTATAAGTTAAATAGAAAGTATAAATAATTTTAAATTAATAAGTTATAGTATCTTAATAAGTTATTAATAATTAAGAGATTTAATTACTTCTATATAGACTACTAAGAAAAAGCTCTTTATTAATAACTTTTATTTTTTTATATTATAAAGAAGGTATTAGAGTTATACTTTAAACTACTTTTCTCTTTATATAAGAAGTCTAAATAAACTCCTTTCTTAGAATTATTAGAAAAGGTAGTATTAACTTCTACTTCTATAGTATTTTATATTACTTTTTATATAATATAATTAAAATAACTTTACTACTTATTTTTTGTCTTATAATTAAAATAATAATCTTATTTTTTATACTTTTTAAAAGAGTAGTTATAAAGTTTAGATATATCTTTAAAATAAATAGTCTTCTTTTTTAATTTATTAAGAAAGGGTCTACTTATAGTTAATTACTTTTTTTTAAAAATAGCTAATTAATTACTTTAAATAAATTAGATTTTTTAGTATTAATTATTTTTAAGTAATACTTTATTAACTAAAGTTATATATTTATAAAGCTTATTAAAGATAAAATTATTATTATAAAATAAATTTATTTTATTTTTTAGATTAAAGTCGAGCTTATTTATAAATTCTTTATTCTACTAGTAGTAAAATAGATAGATCTTTATTACTAAATACTTAAAATCTTTAATAAAATTACTAACTTTACTAAATATATTTATATATAGTTAATAGAATTTAACTTTTATCTTCTTTTTTATATAGAAATCTTTATAGTAATTCTTAATATATTATAATAAATTTATATTAAATATAAAGTCTACTTTTTTCTTCTTAAAATTTAGTTATATTTAAATATAATCTTTTACTAAGTCTATTAGTTAGAATATAATATAGACTTAATAAATCTTAGCTATTTACTAAAAGATTTTTTATATAAATTAGTTCTTATTAATAGTAAGTTTTTATTCTATATTATAGAGCTAGTTCTTTAATTTAGACTTTTTATTATTTTTAAATAAGATAAAGTTAAAATAGAAAATAGTTTTCTAAAAGTTAAAGATTTATAAGAAGTTACTTTAATAGTTCTTTATAATATTCCTCTCTTAAATAAAAATCTATATTTTATTATCTAAAATAATAGTTATATTAAATAGCCTATAGTTTATAATAATAGACTATAGGAATTTAACTAAGTAAATAGCTAGAGTATATATATATATATATATACGAAATAGAAATAATAAAATAACTTAATTTAAATAATAGTTTATAGATAATTCTTAATAACTAAAGAAATTTTAAATAGAAGTCTCTTTTATCTAAAAGAATCGCGCGAAGCTTCGTATATAGTAAATTATTAAGAAGATAATCTATATATATAAATTTTATATAATCGTATATAATTAAATATATAAGATTAGTACTAGAACTTAATAAATAAATACTAGTAAGTTTTTCTTTTTTAGTATTAATATTCTATTTAAACTTTTCGTATAAGACTTAGTCTTATCTCTTTCTATCTTATCTTTATATAAAACTAGTTATTAATCTTATCTACTAATATTATACCTATTAGTAATAGCTATTAGCCCTTCTAATAGTATAATTAGGCTACTAGTAAATTAGATATAACCTTAGCTAGGTCTAATTACTAGATATCTACTATTACGGCCCGTTCCCTAGGTAATCTAGTTATTTTACTTATTTCCTATTTCGGTTAGTAGATTAGGTAATCCCGAGGATTAGCCTAATAGTTAGTTAGCTTATTTAGCGCGCTAAGCCCTATTCGGGTATAAGAACCTCTTATTCTTATACCCTTATAGTACTATCTTAGGATAACTTTAATATACCGATTCTACTATTAGTTAATTAGAAGGCTACCTTAGCTGTTATAACTCCTAGTTGATTATACTTAGTCTATTAAACGGGGTCCGGGCCTGATAGGTTATTTGGCCTCGTTTAGGGTTTATACTTAAGATAGGAAAGAAGAAGTTAGAATAAGTAGATAATAGTTTAATTACGTTAATAGGTAAGGATTAATCTAGATTCGAAATTAACTATAAAAGAAAACTATCTAGGAGATTCGTAGTTATTATATATTAATTTGGTTTCCTTAGATCTATAGAATCTATAGCTCTACGTTCCCGTAGATCTACTAATCTATAGATCTATAGCTCTATAGATCTATATTTACTAAGTCCTATAGATCTACTAATCTATTACGTAACTTCCTAGTAAAGCCGTTCGTACTAATTATCGTTTATACTATAGTCGTAGTCGTCGTATTCCGTATTAGAGCTAGTAATAGGTTTAATCTCTAGTAGCTCCTCTTACTACTATCCCGTAGTATATATTTAGTTCGTAATACTATCTCCCCTCTCTAAACCTTCGGCTTAGAGGTTATTCCGGATCCGGTATTCGGCTATATTAGTATTAGCTTAGGATCTTCTTAAGTTATACCCTTCTTCCTCTATAGTTTCTCGTAAAACTAAAGAACGTCTTACGCTTACCAACCGTATTAGTCGTAATAGTTCTAAAATATTTCCTTACCCTTAGTATAGTAGGCTAGGAACGCCCTACGTTATCTCTCCTAATAAAAGTAAATATTACGAGGCTTATATTCGTATAAACGTACGAAATTCGTATCGGTTATTAGGAATTTCTATAGCTAAGTATCTATTTTTAACTATAACTTATATATATAGGCTTATATATATTAGGGCGATCCGTTAACTATTTATAAGAGAAACTTTAAGCTTAGTTATAGACGGCTAAAGAGTATTATAAGGAACTACTTCGTCGTATAGCCGAATTTAGTTAAGAGTTATCTAATATATAGGTAAGGGTTTAACGTTTAAAGAAATAAAAAGAGTTTCTTAATAAGAAGGTAGCTGGATAGTCTCGCGCCCTTAAGGCTAAACTTAATACTAAGGAGGAGGAGCTTCGGCGGCTAGGGTAGTAGGAGGATCTAGAGACCTTTCTAATCGCTCTAGACGTCGCTCGTAACGTCGTAGATAATATCGCTCTTCCTAGTTCGTTAAACGCCTCGTACTACGCTATAGGTAGTACCGGTCTTCTCGACTTACCGTAAGGCGAACTTACCTTATCTCTAGGTTTCCTTTAGGATTATAATTTTAATACTCCGTAAGCTTCTTAGGATAATTAAGATTATCTTTAGGTTCCTAGGTTCGTTTCTATAGTCTTCTATTCTTATCTATTCCTTACTATTAGATTAAGTAATAGTTTTTTCTATTTCTAATATTTTTATCTAGGATTTCTTCTACTTTCTATTCTTTATTATCTTCTCTATATATATCTACTTCGTATATTACTAGTTTAGTATCCTATAGTACTTTTTCTAGTAAGCTAATATAAAATATAGGATAGATTTTTATTTATAGGGGTAGTCTTAGTCGATAGTTTATAGGTAAGACTTATTTTTTAATCTCGTAGGGTCCGATCTTAGTATAGTCTAGTTTACTATTAGGTCGCTTACTCTTAATATTTTTTCGTAGTAACTATACCTTTTCTCCCTCTTTAAAAGCGGGTACTTCCTTTCGCTTCTTATCGTAGTACTTACTTATTCTATTTTAAAGAAATTCTACGTCCTCTTTAAGCTATTAGTACGTTCGTAGAATAATTTTTACTATTTCTTCTCTATTTTAGCTATAAGACTAAAGTTATCTCGGTTCTTTATATATTTCTAGTTTAATTCTATAGTTCGTAAAGAAAGGTATTATCTTTATTACGCTATATTACGAACTATTATACGTAAATTATACTATAGGTAAAAGTATAACCTAATTATTCTAGCGGTAGTTTAGATAATATCTAAGGTATTATTCTACTATTTAATTTATTCGTTCTATTAGTCTATCTATCTATAGATGGTACGCGGTTAATATACTATATTTTATTTCTAGTTTAGCTATAAGAGTTTACTAAAACTTTACTATAAACTTAACGTCTCTATCTAAGATAATTTTATCTAGTATTCTATATTTACTAAATATATATCTTAGTAAGGTATAGATAAGTTATTCTACTATATTTCCTTTATCTATATATAGAATAAAGTAAGTATACTTTATAAACTTATCTACTACTACTAGTATAGTATTATAAGATACTCCTATTATTAGTTTCTTAGAACGCGGTAACTACGTAATAAAGTCTATAGTTATAACCTTCTATAGCTCTTCTATATTTTCTATTAGTTATAGTATTCTATAGGGTATATATCTAGCGTACTTATTACGGTAATAGTCTATATATTCTAAAAGTACCTAGGTAACTAACTATCTTATATATAGAAAATAGTACGTCCTTATTAGTTATTCGAGAGTCTTTTCTACTCCTTAGTATCCGTATACTAGTACCTCGTAGTATTATCTAATAAATTCTTTTCGTATTACCTTAGGTACGTAGACTTTTTAGAATATATAGATAATTCTATTTTTTTCTTAGATTACTCCTTAAATTTCGTTCCGTTCGTCTATTGCTTCCGTAGTAGCTATATAGATCTATTACGTCTAGTCGTTTCCTTCTAGTTCGAGTATTATTTCTTATATTCCTACCAATTTTAGGCGATTATAAGTAATCGTTCCGTCCGGCTATAGCTTAAGAATTACTACGCTAGGTTTCTCCGTTCCCTAGTAATCGGGTCTCCTACTAAGCGCGTCTACTCGTTTATTTTCTAATCCTTTAGTATATATAATCTTAATATTATAAGTTATAAGGGTTTATATCTATTATATTTATCTTCCGATTAGAGGTTTATTTATTAAGAATTCTATTAGATTCTTATAGTCTATATAGATTATAATAGAGTATTTAGATCCTTATAGGTTAGATCTCTATTTCTTTAAGACTTTAATAATTACTAATAACTCTTTATTATAGATATCGTAGTTAAGCTCGGCTAGTAATATTTTTCGTAAGAAGTAGTATACTAGTCTAAGGTTATCTTTATTATCTTTCTATAGTAATACTACTCCTATTATATAGTCTAATATATCCGTTTTAATAATTAAGGGTTCTTTAGGGTTATATATCTTAATTACGGGTTCCTTAGTAAATTATTCTTTAATCTTCTTAAAAGCTTATTAGTACTCTTCCTTTTATTTAAAGGGTTAATCTTTCTTCGTAAGTTACGTAAGTAGTACTATCGTCGTACTCTATTACGGTATTAGTTTTCGATAGAAGTTATAGAATCCTAGAAACGATTATAGTTCCTTAAGGTTCTTCGGTATCGGCTATTCCTTAATTTTTTTAATCCGTTATAGGTCTACTTTAATTTCTCCTAGTCTAATAATAAATCCTAGAAACTCTATTTCTTATATATAGAATTTATATTTTCGTAGGTAAAGGTATAATTATACTTTCTTAAGCGCCTATAGGACCTTCTTTATATATTCTTTATATTCTTCTTCTATTTTAGAGTAGATTAGAATATCGTCGAGGTACGCTATTACGAACTAGTTAAGGTAGTTTCGTAAAATATTATTAATTTATTCCTAGAATATCGTAGGTATATTAGTAAGTCTAAAGGGTATTACTTAGTACTCGTATAGTCCTTTCTTAGTTCTAAAAGCTATTTTCTATTCTTCGCCTCCTTTAATTTATATCTAGTAGTATACGTTTCGGATATCTAATTATATAAACTATTTAGCTTTTCTTAATTAATCTTATATCTCCGATATTAGAGGTAAAGGGTACTAATTTTTAATTATAATATTATTAAGCGTTCGGTAATCGATATATAGTCGTAGTTCTATAGTACCCTTCTTAGGTATAAAGAGAACCGGGTATCCTATAGATAAATTCGAATATCGAATATATCCTTTTATAAGGTTATCTTCGAGGTACTTTATTATAATCTTTTCTTCTTCCTCGGTTAACTTATAGATTAGTCCGAATCCTAGAGTCTTTCCCTCTTATAGTAGGATTACGTAGTCCTAGGACTAGTACTAGAGTAGGCTTTTCTCTAGTTCTATAAATAATTCTTTCTATCTTTTATATCGTTCTAGAATATTATTACTTTCTTCTTAGGTCGCTCCTAGATTCTATTGTAGGAATAATACTTATTAGCTTATCTATTAGATCTAAGGATTAGCTTCTTGTAGCTACGGTATTCCTAGGATTATATCTTAGTTATCCGATATCTTAATTATATTAAGTATTTCGTTTTCTTTTTTCTATCCCTATAGGCTAAGTTTACCTTTAGTTTTATATATCGTAGGTTCGTTAAAGGGTTCTCCTTTAATAGTATATACGACGCTAGGGTATCGTTTCTTCTATTAGGGGATCTTCTTCCTTCGGACGAAGTCTTTACTAATAAAGTTTCGAGTAGCTCTACTATTAATTAAAGTAATAATTTTCTTTCCTTAGTAGGTTCTATAGAGGTAGATATAGTCCTATCCTCTAGTTCCTTAAATTCTTATCTTCTTTAGCTAATATTTCGTATTAATCTTAGTTTAGACGTACTTCGGATATTTATTCTCTAGGTATTTATACTATAGTCTTTCTAAGATATAATTTAATAGTAGAAGTAGTCCTAGTATAATTCTAATATATCCCTTTCGTTACTAATTCTCGGATCGTTACTATCTATATACTACTTCTAGTATAACTACTTAGATAATTCTTTTATTATAGTCCTTTACTAGGTAGTAGTCGTTTTTTTACTTTACTTCTTCGTAGAGTTTATATTCTTTTTATACATACGAGATCTATATAATCTCGAAGTATACTAGGTATCTTATCTTATATCGTAGGTCGTCCTCTAGATCGACCTTATATCTCTAATTATTATACTTTATAGAGGTCGTTCGTACGGGAATCTATTATTTAATTACTATATACTATAGTTATTCTTTATTAACCGTCTTTATAATATACCGTATTTCTTTCTAAGTTTCTTAGTTAGGTATAAGATCTATAACAATAAAGTTCTATTCGACCTACTATTTAAAATCTTTAAACGGTTAATATATCGGATAAGATCTAGACTATTCTTCGTAAATCTCTTATATTATTATAGGTATTATAGTTTTCTCTATAAACTATAAGGCTTAAGTATAAGTCGTATCGAGTTCTAATACTAGTCTTATTTCTTCTTTAGATAGTCGAATTATCTATAGGTATCTAGCGTTCTTATATATCGTAACTAGGTTTTTATCTTCTAGTTCTAAGAACTTATTACTATTATTAACTATTTATAACGGCGTATCTAGGGTATTATCGAAGTCTTCCTACTCTATAGATAAGCCTTCCTCGGGTACTTCTTCTTATACTTCTAGCGAGAACGAAACTCTTCTCTAAGACTCCCGAGTTATAGCTATCTACTATTTCTATAGCTAATAGCTAGTATTTAACTTAGCTTCGTAGTACGTCTTATACTAGTCGCGTATATAAGTCGTCTAATATATAGTATTATATTCTTATATCGTAGCTACTCTATCCCTCTTACCCTACTAAGTATATCGGGGTTTTTCTTTCCTTAGACCTAACCTATAATCTTTTACTAGGTATCCTTACTTCTTATATTTAAAGTATACTCGCTTCTTATAGAGCTCTTATTTCTTAGGGTTCTATTTCCCTTTTTTATACTCTAGACTAGCCCCTAGGACTATTACTTCTAGCCTATAGTACTTTTCTTCTTTCTTCTTTTCGTAGAATCCGACCTTCCCTTTTCTTTCTAAGTTCTAGAGGTAGAGATTATCGTCGATCTTAATAGCTTGTTTAATTAATCCTCTTATAGTCTAGGGTCGTTTTATCCAAATTATCTCGTAATAGATATAGTCTTTTAGTCCTTCGTAGTATCGTAATATAAGGGCTACTTCTTCCTATTAGATCTTAGTAGCGAGTTATTTAAACTTAGACGTATAGGTCGTAGCGGATTTCGTCTATCTAAGGCGCGTAATTTTTTATTCTACTAGTCTTTCTAAGTCGATATCTTTAAAGGTAATATATAACTTATTCTTAAAGTACTCGTAACTCGAGAAGATAGCCTTCGTTTTATTACTTTATTAGGCTTCGGGTAGTCGTAGTTATTTATTTAGATACGTTTTAAACTAAGTAATAGCCTTTCCTATAAACTAAGCTACTATAAACGATACTTTATCGCTCTCCGTAGGTAGCTTTATCCTATTAAGGTCGAGGTAGATTACTATATTAGCTAGAAATCCCCTAAGCTTCGATCTTATTCTATCGAACTTTTCTAGTTCTCTAAGCTTTAATAGTTTACTTATATACCTCTAAAGTTAGATAGTTAACTCCGTAAGCTAGGCTTCTAACGTATCTTCTCTCTTCTTAAATATATACTAATTCTTAATAACTCTTTCGAAGTTTTCCGTAGTTATACTACCTTCTAGGGAACTAAATTCCCGGTAGCTTCCTACTTCTAAGGGTTCGTCTTGAGTTAGCGGCTACGCCGCTCCGCTTTATCGGGTTCCTTCTCCTACTATCGTAGTTAGCCGTTCCTACCTACTGGATAGTCAAGGTATTAAACGGGGTCCGGGCCCGATAGGTTATTTGGCCTCGTTTAGGGTTTATACTTAAGATAGGAAAGAAGAAGTTAGAATAAGTAGATAATAGTTTAATTATATTAATAGGTAAGGATTAATCTAGATTCGAAATTAACTATAAGAGAAAACTATCTAGGAGATTCGTAGTTATTATATATTAATTTAGTTTCCTTAGATCTATAGGATCTATAGCTCTATATTCCCGTAGATCTACTAATCTATAGATCTATAGCTCTATAGATCTATATTTACTAAGTCCTATAGATCTACTAATCTATTACGTAACTTCCTAGTAAAGCCGTCCGTACTAATTATCGTTTATACTATAGTCGTAGTCGTCGTATTCCGTATTAGAGCTAGTAATAGGTTTAATCTCTAGTAGCTCCTCTTACTACTATTCTATAGTATATATTTGGTTCGTAATATAGTCCTAGGGTCTTATATCTACTAATTTATTTATTAGTAGAACTCTATAAATAGGGTTAGTATAGCTTTTCTTTATATAAAGAAGAAATCCGTTTATACTATATTATATAGTATTATATAATAGGATTCTAATTATTAATTTAACTAATTATAGAATAAAAAGTATTTATTTATTATCACGGCCTATTCCCTAGGCAACCTAGTTATTTTACTTATTTCCTATTTCGGTTAGTAGATTAGGTAATCCCGAGGATTAGCCTAATAGTTAGTTAGCTTATTTAGCGCGCCAAGTCCTATTTAGGTATAAGAACCCCTTATTCTTATACCCTTATAGCGCTATCTTAGGATAGCTTCAATATACCGATTCTACTATTAGTTAATTAGAAGGCTACCTTAGCTGTTATAACTCCTAGTTGATTGTACTCAGTCCTAGGGTCTTATATTTATAGATTAAAATTAAATAATTAAATATTTATATAAGAGACGATAAAAGTAGTATTATAATACCTCTTTTTATATAAAAAGAAAGTAAAAGTAGAATTAAATTATATAAAAGAAGAGTAGTTTATAGATTATATTTCTATTTATAATAGATAAATAGCTTAAGAAATTAAGTAAATAGATTAAGAATAACGAACGAATAGATTAAGAATAGTAAGTAAATAGATTAAGATAGATAATAGATATAGATAGAGGGCTAATCTTTTTCTTTATAACTTTTCTTTCTTAAATCTAAATCTTACTATTCTCTATATAATTTATTTCTTTTAGTTTAACTCCTCTCTCTTTTTATACGAATACTAATCCCTAGTAGAACTTTAAAATCTTAAAAATTAAGAACTTCTTTATATAAAATAGTTCTTATTTCTACTTAAACTACTAGCGCTTCTAGTACTACTTTTTAGAATCTTATTATACGTAGAATATATAATTATCTATCTATTACTCTATCTACTAAATAGTCTAATAGAATAGTCTTTATATAAAGTCTTTATATAAATATAAGTTTCTTCTTTTCTTTTTTATACGAAATATTAATATTTTCTAAAATAATAAGACTATAGTAGCTTAATCTTTATAGAATATTAAATTATAAGTACTTCTAACTATAAATATTTAGATATTTATTATAAAAACTATATAAAAGAAGAAATATTTTTATATAATTCTTATCTAGAGTTATAGTAACGATTCTTTTATTTATTAGATAAGATATAATAATAAGAAAGATATAAGTCTCTTTCTTAAATATATAATAATATCTAGCTTTAATAGTAAAATCTATAATATATATATATAGTATTTATATAAACTCTAGTATAACTATTATAAATAGTAGATATAAGAGTCTAGAATAGAAGGGAAAAGTAGAAAGAGAAAGTAAAAGTATAAGACCCTAGGACTAAGTATAATTAACTAGGAGTTATAATAGCTAAGATAGCCTTCTAATTAATTAATAGTAGAATCGGTATATTAAAGCTATTCTAAAATAGTACTATAAGGGTATAAGAACGGGAGATTCTTATATCTAAATAGGGCTTAGCGCGCTAAATAAGCTAACTAACTATTAGGTTAATTCTTAGGATTACCTAATCTACTAACCGAAATAGAAATTAAGTAAAATAACTAGGTTACCTAAGGAATAAGTTATAATATTATCTTTCTTTTAGAATAAGGTCTTATCCTTAAGGGTCTAGTAAACGAATAATTAAGAAAAAACGCTTTTAGGGGGGAGAGAGGGAGGGAGAGATAAGAAAAATAGATAGATATCTATATCTATTACTTTCTACTTAAAAAATAATTTAACTAGTATCCTCTAGATTATTCTTAAAGTATATTAATATTATATAGTCCTATATATATCTACTTATTTTACTATATAAATTATTATCTAAAAAATATTTTTCTAATATATATACTATATAATACGCTTAGTATATCTAAAGAATATTATAGAATATATAAGAGAACGTTAGTAATTTAGTTTTTTATATTATCTAGAAGTTATATATATATAATTCTACTAAGAGATAAGATTTACTTCTTCTATATTTCTATCTATAGTAAAGTAAGATTATAGGGGGGTACTTTAAGTTTAAGAGTAATTATTATAAACTTTAAGTATTATACTATCTATTTTAATAGGCTATAAAGAAGAGATATTCTAAGCTTAAGAGTAATTTTTATAAGCTTTAAACTATATACTACTTATTTTAGTAGATTATAAAAGAATAATACCTTAAGTTTAAGATAATTACCCTAAGCTCTAGATATTATACTACTTATTTTAGTAGACTATAAAGGACGAGGGCCTATACTTAATATTAGCGATTTTTCTAGATTTCTATTTTAACTAATACCTCGTCTTTTAACTAGGGGCTAAGGATATTAAATAAGGTCCGGGTCTAATAGGTTATTTAGTCTTATTTAGAATTTATACTTAAGATAGAAAAGAAGAAGTTAAAATAAGTAGTAATAGTTTAATTACGTTAATAGATAAGGATTAATCTAAATTTAAATTAACTATATAGAACTAGACTTATCTAAAAGATTCGTAGTTATTATATATTAATTTAGTTTTCTTAGATCTATAGCTTTATACCTATAGATCTACTAAGCTATAACTCTATAGCTCTATTTTAATAGATCTACTAAGCTATTATATAACTCTTAGATCTATTCTTACTAAGGTATAGATTTATTATATAACTTCCTAGTAAAGCTATCTATACTAATTATTATTTATACTATAGTTATAATTATCGTATTCTATATTAAAGCTAATAATAAATTTAATCTTAGGTAGTTCTTCTTACTACTATTCTATAGTATATATTTAGTTTATAATACTATCTCCCCTTTCTAAACCTTTAGCTTAGAGATTATTCCGGTTCTAGTATTTAGCTATATTAGTATTAGAACCCTATCTTAAGAGGCTATTATTATTTATTATAGTATCGTATAAAACTTAAGAATATATTACTCTTATTAATAAAATTCTTTATTATAGTTTCGAAATATTTCCTTATAGTTATTATTTATAATTAGAAATATTATATATTACTTTATCTAAAGATAGTAGATATTATAAAATATATATTTATACTAATATACGAGGTTCTTATTATATATCTAGTATCTTATTATTAGAAGATTTATCTATATTAAGTAGTAAAACTCGTATATTAGGGCTTATTATTATTAATAAAATCTATCGACCGTATAGAAGAGAAACTTTAATAGTAGCTAGAAAAGATTTAAAAAACTTAGAACGAGCTTCTTAATAAGCTAGCGAAGGCTTAGATATAAGTATATTATTTAAAAAAATAAAGGGTAGTCTTTTATAAAAAGTTAGTAGTATAATCTTAGACGCTAGAAGCTAAGCTAGATAAAGAGAAGGTAAAGCTTTAGTAGCTAGGGTAGTAGAAGGATCTAGAGGCCTCTCTAACTACTCTAAATATTACTTATAATATCGTAGATAATATTACTCCTTTTAATTTATTAAATACTTCTTATTATATTATAGATAATACTAATCTTCTTAACTTATTATAAAATAAACTTATCTTATCTCTAGATTTCCTTTAGAGTTATAGTTTTAATACTCTATAAGCTTCTTAGAATAATTAAAATTATCTTTAAATTCTTAGATTTATTTTTATAGATTTTCTTTTTCGTCTATCCCTTATTATTTAATTAAATAGTAGTTTTTTTCTTTTTTAATATTATTATCTAGGATTTCTTCTACTTTTTATTCTTCGTTATTTTCTCTATATATATCTACTTTATATACTACTAGTTTAATATTTTATAGTACCTTTTCTAATAAGCTAATATAGAATATAGAATAGATTTTTATTTATAGGAGTAGTTTTAGTTAGTAGTTTATAGGTAAGATTTAATCTTAATATAGTCTAGTTTACTATTAGATTACTTATTTTTAATATTTTTTTATAATAATTATACCTTTTCTCCCTCTTTAAAAGTAGGTACTTTCTTTTACTTCTTATTATAGTACTTATTTATTCTATTTTAAAGGAATTCTACGTCTTTCTTAAGTTATTAGTATATTTATAGAATAATTTTTACTATTTCTTCTCTATTTTAGCTATATAACTAAAGTTATTTAGATTCTTTATATATTTCTAGTTTAATTTTATAGTTTATAAAGAAGAATATTATCTTTATTATACTATATTACGAACTATTATATATAAATTATACTATAAGTAAAAGTATAACCTAATTATTTTAATAATAGTTTAAATAATATCTATAATATTACTTTACTATTTAGTTTATTTATTTAATTAGTCTATCTATCTATAAATAGTACGTAGTTAATATACTATATTTAATTTCTAGTTTAGCTATAAGAGTTTACTAAAACCTTACTATAAATTTAATATCTCTATCTAAGATAATTTTATTTAGTATTCTATATTTATTAAATATATATTTTAGTAGAGTATAGATAAGTTATTTTATAGTATTTCCTTTATTTATATATAAGATAAAGTAAACGTATTTTATAAACTTATCTATTATTACTAGTATAATATTATAGAATACTTTTATTATTAGTTTCTTAGAACGCGGTAACTATATAATAAAGTCTATAGTAATAATCTTCTATAATCCTTCTATATTTTCTATTAGTTATAATATTCTATAGGATATATATTTAGTATATTTATTATAATAATAATCTATATATTCTAAAAGTATTTAGATAACTAACTATCTTATATATAGAAAATAATATATTCTTATTAGTTATTTAAGAATTTTTTCTACTTTTTAGTATCTATATACTAATACCTCGTAGTATTATCTAATAAATTCTTTTCGTATTATCTTAAAAATATAAACTTTTTAGAATATATAGATAATTCTATCTTTTTCTTAGATTACTTCTTAAATCTTATTTTATTTATCCGTTACTTTTATAATAACTATACGAATCTATTAAATCTATTTATTTCCTTTTAATTCGAGTATTATTTCTCGTATTTCTACTAATTTTAGATAGTTATAAGTAATTATTCCGTCTAGCTATAGTTTAAGGATTATCGTACTAGGTTTCTCTATCTTTTAGTAATTAGGTCTTCTACTAAGTATATCTACTTATCTATTTTTTAATCCTTTAGTATATATAATTTTAATATTATAGGTCGTAAGGGTTTATATCTATTATATCTATCTTCTAATTAGAGATTTATTTATTAAGAATCTTATTAGATTCTTATAGTCCGTATAAATTATAATAAGATATTTAGATTCCTATAGATTAGATCTTTATTCCTTTAGAGCTTTAATAATTACTAATAGCTCTTTATTATAAATATTATAGTTAAGTTTAACTAGTAATATCTTCTATAAGAAGTAATATACTAGTTTAAAATTATCTTTATTATCTTTTTATAGTAATACTACTCCTATTATATAGTTTAATATATCCGTCTTAATAATTAATAGTTCTTTAGAATTATATATCTTAATTATAGATTTTCTTATAAACTATTCTTTAATTTTTTTAAAAGCTTATTAGTACTCTTTCTTTTATTTAAAGGATTAATCTTTTCTTATAAATTATATAAGTAGTACTATTATTATACTCTATTATAGTATTAGTTTTTAATAAAAGTTATAAAATTCTAGAAATAATTATAGTTTCTTAAGATTCTTAGACGTAGGCTATTCTTTAACTTTTTTAATTTATTTTAAATCTACTTTAATTTCTTCTAGTTTAATAATAAATTCTAGAAACTTTATTTCTTATATATAGAATTTATATTTTTATAAATAAAGATATAGTTATACTTTCTTAAGTATCTATAAAATCTTCTTTATATATTCTTTATATTCCTTTTCTATTTTAAAATAGATTAGGATATTATTAAGGTATACTATTACGAACTAGTTAAAATAGTTTTATAAAATATTATTAATTTATTTCTAGAATATCGTAGGTATATTAGTAAGTTTAAAGAGTATTACTTAGTACTTATATAATTCTTTCTTAGTTCTAAAAGCTATTTTCTATTCTTTACCTTTCTTAATTCTAATCTAGTAATATATATTTCGAATATCTAGTTATATAAACTATTTAACCTTTTTTAATTAATTCTATATTTTCGATATTAGAGGTAGAGGGTATTAGTTCTTAATTATAATATTATTAAATATTCGATAATTAACGTATAATCGTAGTTCTAGAGTACCCTTTTTAGATATAAAAAGAACTAGATATTTTATAAATAAGTTTAAGTATTAAATATATCTTTTTATAAGATTATTTTTAAGATATTTTATTATAATCTTTTCTTCTTTCTTAGTTAACTTATAAATTAGTTTAAATTCTAAAGTCTTTTCTTTCTATAGTAGGATCGTATAGTCCTAGGACTAATATTAGAATAGACTTTCTTTAGATTCTTAAAATAATTCTTTTTATTCTCTATAGTATTTTAGAATATTATAATCTTCTTAGGTTACGTTAACTCTTTCTTATAGAAATATTACTTATTAATTTAACTATTAGATATATAGATTAGCTTCTTATAGCTATAATATTTCTAAGATTATATCTTAGTCTTTTAATATTTCTATAATATCGAGTATTTCGTTTTCCTTTTTCTAGTTATATAGGCTAAGCTTACTTCTAATTTTATATATTATAGATTTATTAAAGGATTCTTCTTTAATAGTATATATAATACTAGGATATTATTTCTTTTATTAAAGAATCTTTCTTTATTAAATAAAGTTTTTACTAATAAAGTTTTATATAGCTCTACTATTAATTAAAGTAGTAATTATTATTTCCTAGTAGGTTTCTTAAAGGTAAATATAATCCTATTCTTTAGTTTCTTAAATCCTTATCTTCTTTAGCTAATATTTTATATTAATCTTAGTCTAGATATACTTTAGATATTTATTCTTTAAGTATTTATACTATAGTCTTTCTAGAATATAGTTTAATAGTAGAAGTAGTTCTAGTATAATTCTTATATATCCCTTTCGTCGCTAGTTCTTAGATTATTACTATTTATATACTACTTCTAGTATAATTATTTAGATAATTCTTTTATTATAATTTTTTACTAAATAATAATTATTTTTTTACTTTACTTTTTTATAGAGTTTATATTCTCTTTATATATATAAGATCTAAGTAATTTTAAAATATACTAAATATCTTATTTTATATTATAGATTATCTTCTAAATTAATCTTATATCTTTAATTATTATATTTTATAGAGATTATTTATACGGGAATCTATTATTTAATTACTATATACTATAGTTATTCTTTATTAACTATTTTTATTATATACTATATTTTCTTCTAGGTTTCTTAGTTAGATATAAGATCTATAATAATAAAGTTCTATTTAACCTATTATTTAAAGTCTTTAAATAGTCGGTATATTAAATAAGATCTAGACTATTATTTATAAATCTCTTATATTATTATAGATATTATAGTTTTTTTTATAAATTATAAGGCTTAAGTATAAGTTATATTAAGTTCTAGTACTAGTCCTATTTCTTTCTTAGATAGTCGAATTATTTATAGATATCTAGCGTTCTTATATATTATAACTAGATTTTTATCTTCTAATTCTAAGAACTTATTATTATTATTAACTATTTATAGCGATATATCTAGGGTATTATTAAAATCTTTCTTTTTTATAGATAAATCTTTCTTAGGTACTTCTTCTTATACTTCTAGTAAGAATAAAACTCTTCTTTAAGATTTCTAAGTTATAGCTATCTACTATTTCTATAGTTAATAGTTAATATTTAGCTTAGTTTTATAGTATATTTTATACTAGTTATATATATAAGTCGTCTAATATATAGTATTATATTTCTATATTATAGCTACTTTATCCCTCTTACTCTACTAGACGTATTAGGGTTTCTCTTTCTTTAGATCTAATCTATAATCTTTTACTAGGTATTCTTACTTCTTATATTTAAAGTATACTTATTTCTTATAGAGCTTTTATTTCTTAGGATTCTATCTTCTCTTTTTAGATTCTAGACTAGTTCCTAGGACTATTACTTCTAGTCTATAGTATTTTTCTTCCTTCTTCTTTTTATAGAATTCGATTTTTTTTTCTTTCTAGGTTTTAGAGATAGAGGTTATTATCGATCTTAATAGCTTATTTAATTAATTCTTTTATAGTCTAGGGTCGTTCTATCTAAATTATTTTATAATAAATATAGTCTTTTAGTTCTTTATAGTATTATAATATAAAGGTTATCTCTTTCTATTAAATCTTTATAGTAAGTTATTTAAACTTAGACGTATAAGTTATAGTAAATTTTATTTACTTAAGATATATAAATTTTTATTTTATTAATCTTTTTAAATTAATATTTTTAAAGATAATATATAGCTTATTCTCGAAATACTTATAGTTTAAGAAGATAATCTTTATTTTATTACTTTATTAAGCCTCTAGTAGTTATAGTTATTTATTTAAGTATATCTTAAACTAAGTAATAGCTTTTTCTATAAACTAGACGATTATTATAGAGCGAGGTACGAGTATAGTATATATATTTAGGTCTACTAAAGTAGAATATCCCTATTAATTCTATAGAAGGTTAGTATTATTACTATAATAGGTTAGTAGTATTACTATTTTCGGCTAGATAATATTTAAATATCCTATAGCTAATTATTTTATACTATTATAGTACTATATTTAATTATAAAGACTATAGACTTCTTAGCTACTTCTCTAACTATACTTTATTAAAATCTACTATAGTACGTAAATAACTAATAGAGTAACTAATATCTAGACTAATACTTTTTTTTATATAGGTATTACCCTTTCTACTAAGAATCTTCCTATTAAGTACTAATATCTTTAATTTAATTTAATAGTCCCTTCTATACTCGATATAATAAAGCTCTACTAGCTTCCTATAATTAATTTAAGAATAGTAGATAGAAGTATTAGTATTTATTATACTACCTAACTAGATAGAAGAAAGCTTAAACTAGTTATAATAATAAACCTTCTATATAGAGTAGTACCTCCTCTCCTCTATTAAAGTAGCTTAATCTTAGTCTACTTTTTTAACTTCTATTACTAATACTAGTATCTAGCTTAAGTATTCCGAGTATACCCTTTATACCGTAGACGGGCTCTACTACTTAGTTATTACTACTATCTTAATTAATTTTTTAAGTAAGTAATAATCTACCTTCCTCTTAACTATTATACTCTACTTAGTCTAATCTCCTATACGTTATACTACTTTCTAATAATCTATCTTCCTCTTAGCTATTATACTCTACTTAGTCTAATCTCTAGTACGTTATATTAGTTTCGGGTAATAATATAGATATTAGTTATAGTATTAGTTCCGATAAATCTATTCTTACTATTAATAACTTTAGAGAAGCTAAATCTTATATATATAATCTCCCTTCTATTCTACCCTAAATTAAATTTAATAAAGATAACTACCTAAATAATTAAGTAATATTAAACTTAAATAAAACCCTAATTAATAAGTTTTATAAGGAGTTAGATAAAGAGTAGATATAGATATATACTATCTATAATTATTACTAGTTTTAGATTAGGGTATATAACTATAAATACCTAGTATATTATAATAATAGAGTTAAGTACTTTAATACCTCTAATTAGATTCTACTTTATAGGACTATAAATAGTATAGACTTTAGTCTATTACTAATTACTCTTCTACTTCTAATAGATATAAAGGAGATACTAATAGCCCAAGTATATATCTTTATAGAAATTCGGTAGTATTATAGATTATAGTAGAAGTATAGGGGTTATATCTACTATTTTACTATAAATATTAATTAGATATTTTATAAACTTTCTTTTTTACCTTCTAAGTTAGATATTATTATCCTTAAGCTACCCTAATTAGACGACGATAATAGGAATATAATCGACTATTAATTTAAGAAGAACTTTAAGGTATACTAATTAGTTATACTTTAATAACTATTCTTCTTAAAGTATAATTATTCTAGTTACTATAATATTAAAATTAATTATAATATTATTTAATAGCTTCTTATAGATACGTTTATTAATAATTAGTTTATTAAGATTAAGTATAATAATAGACTATACTTAGTACTAGGTACTAGGTCTAATATATAAGTAGACTATTCTAGTCTATTCTATACTTTTATAGATACCCTACTTATATAAATTATATCTATTCTACTTAAAAATATAGCTAATATCTTACCTAATACTAGTAATACTTCTATAGTATTCTCTTCTCTATTAACTAATTCTAGTAGACTATATATAAGTTAATCTATACTAAAAGAGTTTATTAATAATATAGAGTCTAACTATAGTAGTCTAGATCTTACTAGCTTAGATAATAAAGATATAGGAGTAGATATATTAGTTATACCTAATCTTCTTTTAGATATAAGAGAATTTAAGACTCTTTACTAATAAATATAGGGTCGAAGAGAAGCTATATATCTTACTATAGGTTCTATCTACTAGACGCCTATTATAAAGTTTAATAGTTAGGAGTCTCTTCTTAGTTTTACCTTTTTTACTCTTTATTTAATTAACGCTACTAATTTTATACGATCCTAGTAGTATATAATAGACTATTTTATATATATTCGTTATATTATATACTATAAGAATAGATAATTTACGTACTACTCTTAGTTTTAATTTATTATATTTAATATTCTTTTATAAAGGTAGACTATAGTTAAGGCTAATTTCTTTATTAATTATATAATAGACGCTAATCCTATTACTATAGAGAATATTAGAGCCGTATTTAATAGCCCTAATAGTAATCTATAACTAATTAATTCTATTATTTATTACTCTACTATAATTTAGGAATCTTATATATATTAAATATAGAAGGGTAAAAATTTTAAGACTATAGTATATTCTATCTTAACTCTCTCTAGATTAGAGACTAATACTAAGACTAATACTAACTATATTATAGATTTACTAGTTATTCTCTCTATATCTCTTTATTATATACTTTACTATAGATTATTATTAGTATAATCTACTATAATTTATACCTTAGTTTAAAGAGTAGAAAACTACTACTTTTATATAGTATACGCGACTTATTTAAGACTTTATCTAGAACTATCCTTATATTATATTATACTAGTTCTATTAACGATTCGAGCTATTTAAAAAATATATTATTAAGCTAAAATTCGAAGTCGTTAATTTATAGGATTAATATAAGTAGTAAAAATATAGGAGTACTTATAATTATAGTCTCTATTTCTATTATTATACTCTTAGCCTAGACTATAAACTAGATAGCTAAAGTATAAAGTTTTTAAGAAACTAACTTACTTAGTATTAGAAATATTATATTAGTACTATTTACTTTAAATTAAATACTTAGAATATACTAGAAGATAGATTACTATTATTATTACTATTTAAGTAAATAATATTTAACTTTAAAGAACTAGCCTTTATTTTTACTTACTACTATCTCTATTATTATTAGAATTTATATTATAAGAAGAAAAATAAGATAATTAAATAGGAGGTTTATTATTTTAATACTCTATAGCTACTTAACTCGGGTCTATAATTTAAAAAAACTTTAGAAAAGATCTATCTTTATCTTTAACCTTATTAAAATTATCCCTAGCTTAATATATATAACTAGGTTATAGCCTTTAGTTAATATATAAATACGGATATCTAGCCTTATACTAGTACTATTAAAGTAATAGAGTATAGAGAGATTTATACTATAAAGGAAGAAATATTAACTCTATTATATAAAGAGATAGTAGTCTAAGTTTTTTCTTATTTAAATAATAAAAATATATTCTTCTCTTTTACTTCTAAGCTTCTAAATAGATCTACTAGCTAGTAGGACTATAGTATTTAAAAAGTTTATTATATCCTCTTTAGCTTACTTCTAGTTTACTACTTTTAGGTAGTAGTTAATATTAATTATTACCCTAAGATAAAGTATCTAACTACTTTTATCTTTTAAAATTAGTAATAAGAGGCGTCTAATACTCCTAAAGATAATAGTAACGACTAAGTTCCTTTTTAGTAAGACTAGTTACTCTTTACTAAATATAAAGAGTAACTAGCTATACTTAAAAGGGTTAACTATTTTAACTTTCTCCTTTATTATACCTACTATCTATCTTTTAAGTACTAAGCTCGAGTAAAGCTATATATCTTAAAGTATTATTCTCTTTATTTATCTATAATATATACTAAAGACTTTACTTATATTATACTAATACTTTACTATTCTTTCTATTTAATTAAGAATATTAAGTATATTAATAGTAAGGATTTTACTATCTATATAGAAGTCTATTATAAGTATAAAGCTTTATATATATATATTCCTAGCGCTTATTATAGACCTATAGAATTAAAGACTAAAGAAGAGAATTCTAAGTAGAAAAATATAGATTTAAAGGATAACTCTTCTTTTAATAAATTAGTAGTAAGGTACTTAAGTTTATAAGGATTTATTATAAATAATAATAATATTAAAGACTAGTTTATTAATTAAGTAAAAGACTAGAATAATCTTATTTATAAAGATATATACGGACTTAATCTATTATATTATTAAAAGGATTAGAAGTATCTTTATCCTATTAATTAGGTTATCTAGACTAATACCTCGCCTAATACCCTCTAGTCTAAGTAGCGGCTATTATATAATATATTAGTAAATTACGATATAGCTTTTTAGTAGAGTAGTTCTTCTTCTTAACTTCTTATTAACTTAGATAGTATAGATAGTACTAGTAAGATATATATAATAGAGGTAATATTAGCTACTCTAATAGAGATTATAGAGGTCCTTAGTAAGAAACCTCCTATTACTCGTTATATACTAACTAGTATAGTAGTCTTCCTTATATTAGAGAGAATAATTAATTCTATATTCTAGATTTTAATCTAACTATAGGGTAGTAATCTCTTTCTATTAATACCCGTTACTCTTTAGTAAATCTAGACGTCGTTTAAGAATATTTAATATATTATTATTAATAAAAAATCTATAATTAGTCTAAGTATTCTCTTTTAGATATATATACGATATTATAAGATTTAACTAAAATAATAATTACTTTCTTTTACTAAAGTAAATATTATATTAGTTAGAGACTTTTATTAACTCCTACTAGTTATATATAGGCTATTATTTAATAACTTCTATACCCTAAATCTTACTAATATTAAGAGTCGAGCTCTTTATCTTAAATTTCGCTATATAATTATCTTAGATATTATTATATAGTAATAAGGTAATATATAAATAGCTTTTTAAGAAACTCTTATATATATTCGTATTAAAGAGCTAAGATAAGCTAACTAGATATTACTTATAACTTAATATTATATAGTACTTTCTTTAGCTAAATAAGATTTCTTTAGTAGTACTATACGAATCTATATTAAGAGATATAAGGTTAGCTAGATTAATTATTATTATATATAGAATTTAGACTAATTAATAGTTATAATAAGGGTATTTTACGAGAATCTATAGATAGCTATAGTACCTCTAGAAGATAGTAGTAACCTTTCTAGCGAGCTTCCCCTTTATATTAGTAGGTAGATAATACTTCTTAAAAATATCTAGATAGAGAGAGGCTTAGTAAATAGTACTACTAAGACTATTATTAATATTATTTAGGATATAAATATTAATAATTATAAGAATATAATATCTCTTATAATTCTAGTTATATTTAATAGATATATAGATCCTAGACTTTATTTAATAGATAATAACTAAATTATAATACTAGTCTTTACTATTAGTAGAGAGTTTATACTAGACTAGGTAATTTATATTTAGGTTTAGTTTTCTCTAGTATCTACTTAGACTATTATAGTTTATAAGTCTTAGGGCCTAAGTTTAAAAAAGGTAGTAATCTATATTAGTAGGGATTAGAATTATACTCCTAGACTAATATATATTATACTTTTACGAGTAAAGATATTAGAGGGTATAATATTAAAGAATAGTTTTCCTTTTTAGTATTTAAAGTAGTTAAAAAGTAAGATATACGCGCGTAAAAAGGTAGATAAGACTAGAAGAAGTTAATAGTATATTTATATTAAGAATACTCTATTTTAGTCTATAAATATAAACTCTATTATTAACTAAACTAATATCTATACTAATATTATATCTATATATCTTTAAATATAATATTACTATACTTTAATAATTACTTATAGCCTAATACCTAGACTAATACTAGATTATACCCTATCTAGATCTCTACTATCTAGATATTACTATCTTTATCTACTTATACGTTCTACTCCTCTTTATCTAGAAGTATAATTTATAGTATTATATCTTATAGGATATAATTAGTAGTATTATAAATTATAGAGAGAATTAACTTAACTATTAATAACTTATAATCCCTTATATAGGATTTTAGAAATATAGAAGTAAAAGTACCTTTAAAGGGCCCTAGTAGTTTAAGTACCTTTCTATCTCTTATTAGCTTAATTTTATAGCTTAGAAACTTCCTATAGTCTTAGTATAGGAAAATAAAAGCTAAGATAATATACTTTATACGCGAAAATAGTATCTAGAATAGTAGAAGTAGAAGATTAGTCTTCTTATTAATAGTTATTCCCTTCTTATAGTTATAATAAGTAGCTATCTTTTTAATAGCTAATAGCTATAGTTATTAGTAAGACTAGACTAATACTAAGATTAATATCTTACTTACTCGTAATAGTCGTAAGTATACTATTAGTAAAGCTATAGTTTATTTTTAGAAATAAAATTATATTATATAGTAAGGAAACTATACTTTAAAGTAGACTTCGAGCTATAGTTACTATTAGTACTATACTAGTAGTATACCCTAAAAAAACTTATATCTTTTAATATAAAATTACTAGTTATATTATAAAAAGGGGATTATAATATATTTTTATATATCTATAAGGTATTAGTATTAGTATTAGCCTATTTAATATAATATATAGAACTTATAGTAAGAAGAAGTTAACTAATTCTAGACTAGATACTATTTATATATACCTATTAGGTATTAGTATAAATATTAGTTTATTAAGTAGATAAACTTATACTAAAAGTTTTAGGTAATATATATAGAATATATACTATAAAGGTTCTAGTCTTAAGAGCTATAATTTTCTAATATACTTTAATAATAGCTAATTATTAAAATTCTTATAGGAACCGCTAGTAGCTAAGTTATAAAATAGTCGATATATTCTAATTAAACTAATAGAAATACTAAACTATCTCTTTAGATAAATTATTATCTAAATTACTAAAGGTATAGTTTTAGTTACTATCGTCTTTATCGACTAGTATAAGAGACGAGTTTAGAAGAGCTCTATTATTTCTATAGGTATATAGCTCTTTTACTATACTATAGATAAATATAGATAGTATATACTTATTATTAAACTAAAATATAATATCTTAGTAGCTATAATAGACTTTTTATATTTATATATTAATATCTCTAGACTAGATATAGGCTATAGCTTACTACGTAAAATATAATCCTAAGTTAAATCTATAGATAATTAGTATAAACTAATACTAAAGCTAATATCTTACTTACTACTATATAATAGTAATATTCTTAGACTATAGTCGTAGTTAGCTTTCGATTTTCTCTTTCTTAAATAAACTTAATATTTTATTAATAATATAGGTAACTAATAGTTAGAATTTCTTCTATATAGTTATATAGTACTTATTAGTTATATTCTTATCTTTAATTAACTAAAATTATTTACCTATAGCTTTATCGCGTACTTATAGGTTCTTTTTAGTATTTTTATTTAGAGAGTATTTAGTATTAGTTTTATACTTCTTTTAATTAGCTATAGTAAAGGGTATTAGTCTTAGTATTAGTCTAGTAGCTAATAATATATAGTTATAAAAGACTAATATCGGATATAGTAGTAGTATATATTATTATCGAAGTTTAGAAATAAAAATTTAGGATTATTTACCTATAACTATATTTATACTAGCTAGTAATAAAGTCTATAGTAAGACTACTTAATAATAGTAGTAAGTAGTAAATATTACTAGTAAGTTTTTATAATTTTTAATAATTACTATATCTCTATCTATAGTACCGTTATATTTAAATTTTTTACTAAATTATAATTAAAATAAGATTTTATATAAGGGCCTAATACTATAACTAATAGTACGGCTTCCTTCTACGATTTAAAATACTAGCTAGTAGGATTTTAACTTTACTTTTAAGAGCTTTAGTTCTTTTACTTCTACTACTAGCTAATAGCTAGTTACGTAATTATAATAAGTAGTAAATATTATTAGTAAGTTTTTATAATTTTTAATAGCTACTATATCTTCGTTAATAGTACTATTATATTTAAATTTTTTACTAAATTATAATTAAAATAAAATTTTATATAAGGGCCTAATACTATAACTAATACTATAGTCTTCTTCTATAAATTAAAATATTAGCTAGTAGAATTTTAACTTTACTTTTAAGGGCTTTAATTCTTTTACTTTACTTTTAACTTTTACTACTAGTCTACTACTAGTTATATAATATTATACTATTTTACTCTATATATATATCTATCTAGCTCCTACTTCTATAAACCTTTTATTACTTTCTTACTAAATTATTAAGAACTTATTATTATAGTTATAGATAAACTACTCTCTAAGACTACTAAGGGTAAGATATTAACCTTAATATTAATCGTCTACTAACTTTCTATAATAAGAATAATATTAGTAAGCCCTAAGCCGCTTAAGCTTTAACTACGTTTAAATAATCTCTTTACTAATAGCTAGAACTACGGCGTAGACCCCTCTAATCTACTACTACCTACTAGAGTAAACGTTATTAACCTATTTCTACCTATTAGACTAGACGTTATTAATCTACCTATTCTACTACTAGCTACTCTTACTAAATATATAGATAAGTATTAGTCTTAGTATTAGTTCTCTACTAATTTTAGTAGTAATATATAGTATAAGGGTTATTAATAGTAATATTCTAATTCCTATCTTACTTAATAAATAATCTAGTCTTATTAAGTTAAGTAAATAATTTAGTTTTACTAATCTAGTATAGTCTACTTACGGTAGTTAGAACCTTAATACTTATAAGGGTAATAGACGATTTTCTAATATTCTACCTTAGTAGACTAAGAGTAAGGTATTAGTCTTAGTATTAGTCCTTTATTAACTTTAGTAGAGAGAACCATTTAGAAAGAAGAGGATAGTATTTATTTTAATAATAGTAGATAATCTTCTAGTACCGGTACTTTAATAACTATTAGGTAGACTTTAAGTAAGGTATTAGTCTTAGTATTAATTCTTTACTAATTTTAGTAGGGAGGACTAATAATTAAGAAGAAGATAGTATAGCTTATTTATTATAGTAATAGATATAATATACTAATCTAAATAACTAATAATCTACTTCTACTAACCTTTCTATAAATACTACGTATACTTTAAGTAAGATATTAGTTTTAGTATTAGTTCTTTACTAACTTTAGTAAGGAGGATTAATAATTAAGAAGAGAATAGTACTTATTTTAATAATAGTAGATAATTATCTCGTATAGGGCCTTTAATAATAGTTAGATATACTTTAAATAAGGTATTAGTCTTAGTATTAGTCCTTTACTAACTTTAATAGGGTAGGTCGAAGATAAAGAATAGAATAGTATCTCTCTAGATTTTATCTAAGAGTCTAATCTTCTTAATATATCTAAGAGTAATTACGAATCTAATAGTACTTTTGAGATTACTAGGAAGAATATAATATAATAATCTACTATCTCTATAAGTAAGGTATTAGTCTTAGTATTAGTTCTTTACTAACTTTAATAGGGGCGAGTAGTAAGTAGCTACTTAAAATACTAACTATCTCTATAAGTAAGGTATTAGCCTTAGTATTAGTCCTTTATTAACTTTAATAGGGGTAAGTAATAAATAACCGTATAAAAGGTCTATTACTATTAATAAGTCTACTACTATAAAGTAGCTATATAAGAAGCTACTTAAGAAGTTATATAAGAATATTAAAAAAACTAGTAAAATCTCTATTAGTAATAAGTAGTCCGATAAAGATATTTAGTCTAAGTATAAAAAGTATAACTATACTTTTAATTATATTTAAGTCTCTATTTTTTGTAGTATTAGTAATAAGTCCTATTAGGGTCGACTATATAGTAGTAAATATTAGTTACTTTTACTTCTTATCTATTAATACTAATTAAATATATAGTAAGCGCTCTTTAAGAGATTTAGTACTTTTAAAAGACTATAAGTTTTATTATTTTCTATACGGTACTTAACTATCTTATATACGAAATTACTAGGGATATAAGAGATAGTAATAATCTATAATTTTAGACTAGGGCTTTTAATATTCTTTATACTACTATTAAAGTCTATCTTATTATTATTTTAGAAGGTATAGTTATAATATAGTATTAGTTCTAGTATTAAACTAACTTTTTTATAGCTATAAATCTTATAGCTATTTATACTAAGCGTATAACTATTATATAAAAGGATATTTATTCTACTTTCTAAATTATATCTACTCTTAAATAGTAATTTAAGCTAGTTAATATATACTAGAAGGGAATAATAAATAAGTAGATTTAGACGTTTAAGACTATAAGATATAGACTAGTTTAGCTATTAGTCTATATAGATTATATTTTATTCTTTAGATATTAGTCTAGGTATTAGTTAACTAGAGCTATAGACTATAGAATAAGTCTATATAGATTATATTTAGTTCCTTAGATATTAGTCTAGATATTAGCTAACTAGGGCTATAGACTATAGAATAGACGTTTAGCGCTATATAATAGACGATAGCTAGTAATCTAAAGCTTTTATTATAAAATACTTACCTTATAGCTTATATATTTATTATTAAACTTTAAATATTAGACTTATATCTAAATTAATTTTCTTTAATTTATAATTAACTCGCTCTATATTCTAATTCTCGTTTACGAAAGATTAGGTAATTTTAAATAATACTTTATTACTCTTAGTAGATAGTTTTATTTAATTAAGGTTAAGATAAATTACTATATTAGCTAGAAATCCTCTTAGTTTTAATCTTATTCTATTAAATTTTTCTAGTTCTTTAAGTTTTAATAGTTTACTTATATATCTTTAAAGTTAGATAATTAACTCTATAAGCTAAGCTTCTAATATATCCTCCCTCTTCTTAAATATATACTAATTCTTAATAACTCTTTTAAAGTTTTTTATAGTTATATTACCTTTTAGAAAACTAAATTCCTAGTAGCTTTCTATCTCTAAGGGTTTAGTCTAAGTTAGTAACTATATCGCTCTACTTTATCTAGTTTCTTCTCCTACTATTATAATTAGCTATTCCTATCTACTAGATAGTTAAGGTATTAAACGAGGTCTAGGTCTAATAGGTTATTTAACCTTATTTAGGATTTATACTTAAGATAGGAAAGAAGAAGTTAGAATAAATAGTAATAGTTTAATTATATTAATAAGTAAAGATTAATCTAGATTCGAATTAACTATATAGAACTAGACTTATCTAGAAGATTTATAGTTATTATATATTAATTTAGTTTTCTTAGATCTATAGCTCTATATTTATAGATCTACTAAGCTATAACTTTATAGCTCTATTTTAATAAATCTACTAAGCTATTATATAATTCTTAAATCTATTTTTACTAAAATATAGATCTATTACGTAACTTTCTAGTAAAGCTACCTATACTAATTATTATTTATATTATAGTCGTAATTATTATATTCTATATTAGAGCTAGTAATAGATTTAATCTTAGGTAGCTCTTTTTACTACTATTTCGTAGTATATATTTAGTTTATAATAAAGAAACTTATCTTATAATATAGCTTCTAACTATTAGACTAGTTATTTAGATAGATCTAGCTTATTAAGATACTTATTATAAAAAAATTTTACTTTTTAGACTACGTTTATAAAATTACTTACTAGATAATAGATTAGATTTAAGTCGTAGTCTATCTATTTTATTTAATAATAAAGCTTATTATAAATAATCCGACTATTAAAAATATAGACTATTAACTACTTAAGGTACCTATTTACTTCTATAACTAATTCTTTAAGAAGTACTTAATTAAGTAATAGATTTTATATAGCTTTATATAATCTATCTACGTAGAAAATATTATATATCTTTATATAAGAGGATAACTAGATTATATAGAAGTTATATCTTTAGCTAATAATAAGATAAAATCTATATATTTACTAGTCTAATTTTAGACTTAGTCTTAAGATAGTAAATTTCTTAGATATAATATAAACTTAATCTTCTACGTTAAAATCTAGGGGATAGTATTTTTTATTAGCTTATTAACTCTAGACTTTTTAAGTTACTATAATATTAGCTTAGATATAATTATAAACCTATTAGACTATATTAGCTTAGATTTTTATAAACTTTTAGACTATTTATATAATTATATTATCTAATATTTTAGAGAATTTAGGAATATATTCTTATTAATTCTAATAGTAATAAGTTTTATAACTAAACTTAATCTCGAATAGGGAAAATTCTATTATATTATATAAAAGAATTATTTAAGTCTAGTCTATATTAAGTAGAAGATTAAACTAATTATTTTAATAGAAGTTTATAAAGAGGCGTAATTATTAGTTTAGTTATTAATTAAAAACTTTTATATTACTATTAGTCTATAGATAGTAGGTTATAAATAATAACTAGTTAATTTTTATAAATCTATATAATTCTTTTATAAAGTTTAATATAAACTATAGACTTTAATTTAAAATTATAGTATATAGAGGACTAAAGACTTACTATATATATATATAGTAGAGAGTAGCTATATCTTTAGTAGTAGTAGTCTTAAAGTAAGGTAATAAGAAAGTATATTTTAATAATCTATATATTATTATAAATATATTATTATATTTCTTATAATTTTTTAAGAAGCTTTTAAAGTTTATAAAAATATCTTTTTATATCCTCTTAGATATAAGAAGTAATTTAAGAAGATCTAAAATCTTATTTTAAAACTTATAACTTTATTAATATTATTTATAATTTCTTATATAATATTTTATATTCTTATTTATTATACTTTAATAATATAGGTCTTTTAGAAGTCTAATAGTTTTCTTTATATCTAAATAAGTAATAATCTATATAGTATATATCGCCTAGATAAAATAGATCTTAAGAAACTCTACTTTAGATACTACTAACTTCTCTTTTTAAAGGAGAAGTCTAAATAGGATTAAGAATAGATACTTATATTTTTAATAAACTAACTCTTATTTTAATTTAAGTATAATATATATATAATTTTTATAAAGTATATAATTAAGAAGTAAATAAGAATTAGTTTTAGTTTTATACTCTAAATTCTAGATATTAGTAGTAACTATTAAGATAACTATTATAGTAGAGGTCTATTTAAAGAGAATAAAGATATAAGTCTTAATAACTTTATCTTTTTTCTTCTAAGTTTTTAATTTCTTTTATTTTTAAAAGAGGATAATTATAATAATATTAGTAGTTCTAAAGTAATAATAAATAATATAATAATAGTTTATAAGCTTCTCGGCCTAGTAAGTCTATTATAGAATTAATTTATACTTAGTTAAGAAATACTTTAGTACTTAATAATTAATAATAACTTAAAAGGGTTTATTTAGTTATAATTCTATAAATTAAGTTCTTTATTTATTTAATTCTTTTATAACTATAAGTATCTCTTTATTATAAATCTTATAGTTTATTTCTATAAACTTTATTATTTTTATAAAGTAGACTATAAGTTACTAGATTTTATTATTTTAAAGTTATATAAAGGCTTTTACTAAAATTCTATTATTTATATTAATTTTTATATAAGTCTTATAATAGAATAAGTAATATCTTATAATAATATTTAAATATAATAATATTTTACTTTTCTTAAATATAGCTTACTCTTTAGGTCTAAAAGTATAAAATTTTCTCTTTTATAATAGTTAGGTAAGTAGGTAGACTATATAATAATAGTTATAAAAGTTTAAATAAGCTTATAGCTCTTTTAAGATTATAGATTTCTTCTAATCTTTAATAACTATTATCTTATTAGAGTCTATATAAATCTCTTTAGTATTAATAATAAAATTTAAAAACTTTATCTTAGTAACTATAAACTTACTCTTTTTAATATTAACTTATAGTCTAGTCTTTTTAAATTTATCTAAGATTTTACTTATATATTTCTTATACTTAAAAGGGTTTTTTAAGTAAATTAAAATATTATTTATATAAATAATATAAATCTTATTAATTTTATTTTTAAGTACTTAATTAATATTATACTAAAAGATTATCGATCTATTATATAGCTTAAAAGATAGAATATAATATTTATAATTTCTATATTATATTTTAAAAGTTATAAGATCTTCTATATTAGGATTTAGTCTAATATAATAAAAGACTTAATATATATTTAGCTTAGTAAATATCTTTACTTTAAAATATTATATTAGTATTTCTTTATAACTATATTAATTTTTTAATAATTAATATAGAACCTCTACCCCTCTTCTAGCTTCTTAACGAATAGAATAGATAAGATAAAGTTAATATTATTAATTATAATAAAGCTCTTTTTTAAATACTCTTCTAAGTAAGCTTTTAGTAGCTTTAGATATTTAAGGGATATATTATAAAATAGACTTATACTAAACTTACTTATATTATTTCTAAGAATAATTTTATAATTAATATTTTTTCTTTTAGAGAGTAGTTTATTTAAGTTAATTTTAAAGAAGTAGTCTAGGATAACTTCTATATAACCTTTATAAGAAAGCTTCTCTATTATTATATCTTATATATTCTATTTTACTAAGTCTTTTAATTATCTATTTCTAATTAATAAGTTAACTTTATATAAGTTAGTAGCTTTTAGTATGATTTTTTTCTTATTTATAAGCTTCTATATATTAAAAGGTTTAAGAAAATATATATCGAACTTATTACTAATAGTCTACCTTAGTAGATTATTAGAAATAAGTATTACTTTCTTTTCCTTTCTATTATTTTTTTAATAATCTTATTAATTTTTTTTAAATTTAATATCTCTTAAACTACTATTAATATTACTATTTATATTTCTTTATATTTTATTAAAAGTAGTTTATTAATTCTTTATTATTTATAATAAGGCTTTAGTAGGTTCGTAGACCTCCTCTTAAAGAATTATAAGAACTTTAATAGAAATTTTTAAACTAAGTATTAGATTCTTTCTAAATAAATAGACCTTCTTCTATACTTTAACTTACTAATTAATTAAATTATTACGACGTAATACGTTATTCTAATATTCTAGCTTTAGTTTTAGATTTAGCTTCTTTATAATAATTAAGTTATATTTTATTTACTTTAAAGTATTATCTAATTAATATAAAGTCTAGTTAGAATAGTTATTTAAGAACTAGATTTATTTAAAGAATTTTCTTTTAAATATTATATTATAATACCCGAGCTTATAAAAGAGGAATTAAATAAGTATATTTTTTTCTTAAATTAATAGATTAACTTAAATAATTATATTAACTAAATAATTATATTTCCTATTAAACTTATTAAAAGGAATTAGTTTCTTTAATTAATAAAAAATAGGCTTTAGCTTTTTCTTTACTACCTTTAAATATCTAAAGTAAACTAATAGATATATACTAGTACTACTATCTACTAATCCTCTTAACTATATAACTAGGCTATTTACTATAAGTTAAATAGAAAGTATAAATAATTTTAAATTAATAAGCTATAATATCTTAATAAGTTATTAATAATTAAGAGATTTAATTACTCCTATATAGATTATTAGGAAGAAGTTCTATTTTAATATTATAAAGAAGATATTAGAGTTATACTTTAAACTACTTTCTTCTTTATATAAAAAGTTTAAATAAACTTCTTTTTTAAAATTATTAAAGAAGATAGTATTAACTTCTACTTTTATAGTATTCTATATTACTTTATATATAATATAATTAGGGTAGTTTTACTACTTATTTCTTTTTCTATAATTAAAGTAATAGTTTTACTTTTTATATTTCTTAAAAGAGTAGTTATAAAGTTTAAATATATTTTTAAAGTAAATAAGCTTCTTTTCTAACTTATTAAAGAAGGATCTACTTATAGTTAGCTACTTTTTCTTAAAAGTAGTTAATTAATTACTTTAAATAAGCTAGGTCTTTTAATATTAGTTATTCTTAAGTAGTATTTTATTAACTAAAGTTATATATTTATAAAGCTTATTAAAGATAGAATTATTATTATTAAATAGATTTATCTTATTTCTTAGCTCGAAGTAGAGCTTATCTACGAATTCTTCGTTTTACTAGTAGTAAGATAGATAAATCTTTATTACTAAATACTTAAAATTCTTAATAAAGTTACTAACTTTACTAAATATATTTATATATAGTTAGTAGAATTTAACTTTTATCTTCTTCTTTATATAGGAATCTTTATAATATTTCTTAATATATTCTAATAAATTTTATATTAAATATAAAGTTTACTTTTTTTTCTTTAAAATTTAGTTATATTTAAATATAGTCTTTTACTAGGCCTATTAGTTAGAATATAATATAGATTTAGTAGATCTTAGCTATCTACTAGGAAGTTTCTTATATATACTAGTTCTTATTAATAATAAATTTCTATTCTATATTATAAAGCTAATTCTTTAACTTAAACTCTCTATTATTTTTAAATAAGATAAGATTAAGATAGAACGTAGTTTTCTAGAAGTTAGAAATTTATAAGAATTTACTTTAATAGTTTCCTATAATATTCTTTTCTTAAATAAAAATCTATATTTTATTATTTAAAGTAATAGTTATAAATTCTAATAAGACTAATAAAAATCTTATAGAATAGATACTAAAGTAGAGAGTAAAAGTATTTTTTATTTTTTTTATAGTAAAGAGTAGTATATTAAAATCTAATAAATACTTATAATAGTTCTTATTAGGTAAAGAAGTCTATATTAGATTTAAGAATATAATTAGTTTAATAGTTAACTTCTTTTATAAGAAGTTTAACTAGAAGATTAAGTACTAAACTAAATCCTACTAGAACCTTTCTAGAAGTCTAGGGGTTTAAAGTAGAGTATAATAAATAAAAGGGATTCTTTAGAAGCTAATATTTATTTATATTATTATAAAAAAGAGTTTTACCTCTTCTATATCTTATCTACTATTAGGGTTATACTATAATAGTAAAGTCTTAAAAATAGACTTAGAATTATACTAAGAAAGAACTATAAGTCTAGTTTTAGTATAGATAGTTATAGAAGAGGACTACTTAAGATCTTTCTCTAAACTTTACTATTTATTTATAGTTTTTTAGACTTATTAAAGCTTTTTTTAAAGCTTTTTAACTTATTTTTTATAATTATCTCTTTTCTTAATTAATTAGTTAAACTTATCGACTATAGTATTTATAAAGATATTTCTACTAATTATATCTACTTTTATAGTATTTACTAGTCTTTTAGCTATAATAAAATAGAGACTATTTTTTATTAGGATATTAGTAATTAGATTAAATTCCTTCTAGATAGCTAGTATATCCCGAATTATATTATAGTCTAGAAGTTCTTTCTATTCTTTTATATTTATTAAGTAGGGGATTTAAAATCTATTTTCTTCTTAAAATAATTTAACTCTCTTAGTATACTTATTAATCTTCTCTTTAAGACTATCTTTACTTATACTTTTCTCTTAAGGAAGAAAGATAACTTTAAGAATTTAAGAGTTAATATATATATCTTTATTAATAAATATCTTTAAGGGGGTTAGTTTATAGATCTTAGTTAGCTTTTATTAATATACTTCTTTCTTAAAGAAGGACTTTTAGTTTTTAATTCTACTCTAAGTTCTATTTATAACTTATATATTTATTATCTAATTTATAACTTACGTCTTATCTTTATCTTTCTTCTATAGAGAGATAGAATAAAAGGGCTATTTATTAGATAGACTAGATCTTAAAGGGTTAGCTTAGTTCTTAGTATCTATTATTTTATTATTATACTAATTTAATAATCTAGTTAATTATATAAAGATAAATTAATTATAAAGTTTAGAATATAGGTTTAATTCTATATAATACTTTTATAGGTTCCTTCTCTCTAAAAGAGATACTAGATATTTTAGTAATATTAGGGCTCGAAGTAGTTAGTTTTAAAGCTTACTTAAGAAAGTACTACGTACTATCTACCCTAAGTATTATAGACCTCTAGGAATTTTAAAGGATTAATATTTAGCTATTATCTTTAGCTAAAATTTAGAGATCTTAAAATAATATAAGATTCTAGAACTAAGTATAATTAACTAGAAGTTATAATAGTTAAGATAGCCTTCTAATTAATTAATAGTAGAATTGGTATATTAAAGCTATTCTAAGATAGTACTATAAGAATATAAAAATAGGGGATTCTTATACCCGAATAGGGCTTAGTATACTAAATAAGCTAACTAATTATTAAACTAATCCTCGGGATTATCTAATCTATTAACTAAAATAGAAATTAAGTAAAATAACTAGATTACCTAGGAAATAGACCGTAATAAAAAGAAAGAATTTTTTTTATTTTTCTTTTATTTTTCTTTTATAATTAACTAAAAAAAAAATTATACTTTTTAAAGATAATTATATTTCGTATAGACTATAGTAATAGAAGAAAGAAAAAAAGAGAAATAAATAACTAAATATATAACTTAGTTTTATATAAAACTAATTATATCTATATATTAGTTAAGCTAGTTAATAAATACTTTAATATTAACTATCTTCTTTATAAAGATATCTACTAGATTATCTTTACTATTAATCTATTAAATCTTACTAATCTTATATTTCTCGTATAATTTACGAAAGAATATAATATTAATTATAAATCCCTTTTTATTTATTATATCTAGCTTAATAAGATAATTATATAGTAATTTTAAATTAGTATAGATTACTACTAGGATTACTAAAAGATTAAGATTATATATAATCTAGTATAGAGTCGTACTTAATATAATAGTATAATCGAATCTACTAACTATACTATATAGCTTATTAGCTAGTATACTCTATATAACTTATTTATACTTAATAGAATTCTAATATTTAATATTATTATATAGTTAAAATTTATTACTATTATCTATATAAGCTTCGTTAACTAGTATAATTAAGAAGCTAAGCTATAAGCTTAAATTCTTATTATTAGTAAATAAGCTATTAGTAAAGATAAATAGCTTTATATAACTTAGATTAATTAGTATATATATTAATCTAAGATCTATATTATCTATTTACTACTTAATTTATATATTAAGTACTTTAATATATCTAAATAATAGCTTAATAGTCTACCTAGTAATTAATATATCGAAAACTACTTTAGATTAATATACTAAAGTAATTTAGATATCTTATATATACTACTTAATATACTATTAAATAGTATTTTATACTATTAGATTAATTATATAAAGAAGTTTAACTTATTCTCTTTAAAATAGAATAATATTTCTATTATCTTTATACGTAATCTTACTATTATTAAACTCTAATAACTAATTCTTTACTAGAATAGTCTTTAGTTTTATATAAAGATTAGTAAAATATAGTATCTTCTTCTCCTTTTATAAGAACTAGGATATAATAATATTAAGGGTATTATCTATTTATATCTCTATAATTTTAAAGATATCTTTATCTTTATACGTAACTAGTAAGTATAACTTTTCTTTATAATAATTATAGTATATCTTAAACTAGTATAATTCTAATTTTACTATACTATATAAAGACTTTACTACTCTTAAAATTAAGTTTAAAGAGAAGAAGTATTAGATATTTTTAAGTAGTTTAGTATATAATATATAAAGGAGTTTATTAGTTAATTATATATAGACTTAGATAATATCTTTAAGTTTATACTATATACTATATAATACTATTAATACTACTCTAATAGTTAGAATTAGTTATTAGCTTATCTTCTAGATAGTTAGAGATTAAATAAGAATAATCTTCTTTTTCTTATCTAAATATCTTATAAATACTAGTTAGGACTTTTTATATAATTATATATTCTTCTCTTTAACCTCTTATACGAGATAAAGGTTAAAGATCTAGCTAAAATACTTAATAGAATTAAACTACTTAATCTAAAAGATTCTATTACTAATAAGTATATTTATCTCTATATAATTTAATTCTTTAAAGAGTTCCTTAAATATATTAATAATACTATCTATATAAAGTTTAACTACTAATTTATAATTATCTTTTTTCTTTTAGATTAGAAAAGTATCTATAATTAGTATAGAATTCCTTTAAGATTTTCCTCTACTTTATTTCTTTAATTCTTTAACTTATATAAAAGTATAAGACCCTAGAACTAAGTATAATTAACTAGGAGTTATAATAGCTAAGGTAGTCTTCTAATTAACTAATAGTAGAATCGGTATATTAAAGCTATTCTAAGATAACACTATAAGGGTATAAGAATAAGGGGTTCTTATACCCGAATAGGGCTTAGCGCGCTAAATAAGCTAACTAACTATTAGGCTAATCCTCGGGATTATCTAATCTACTAACCGAAATAGAAAATAAGTAAAATAACTAGGTTACCTAGGGAACGGGCCGTAATATTACCTTCCTTCTAGAATAAGACCTTATCCTTAAGGGCCTAGTAAACGAATAATTAAGAAAAAACGCTTTTTAGGGGAGGAGAGGGGAAGGAAGGTAGAAGGGGTAGGTAGGTACCTATATCTATTACTCCCTACTCGAAAAACGATTTAACTAATACCCTCTAGATTGTCCTTAAAGTATATAAACGTTATATAGCTCTATATATATCTACTCGTTTTACTATATAAATTATTATCTAAAAAATATTTTTCTAATATATATACTACGTAACGTACTTAGTATATTTAAAGGATATTATAGAATATATAAGAGGACGCTAGTAACTTAGTTTTCTATATTATCTAGGAGTTATATATACGTAGTCCTACTAGAAAGTAAGGCTTACTTCTCCTATATTCCTACCTATAGTAAAGCGAGGCTATAGGGGGGTACTCTAAGCTTAGGGGTAGTTACTATAGATTCTAGGTATTATACTACCCGTTTTAGCGGGCTATAAAGAAGAGGAGTTCTAAGCTTAGAGGTAATTACCGTAAGCTCTAGACTATATACTACCCGTTTTAGCGGGCTATAAAGAAAGGTACTCTAAGTCTAGGGGTAATTACCCTAAGCTCTAGATACTATACTACTCGTTTCGGTAGACTATAAGGAGCGGGGGCCTATACTTAGTACCGGCGATTTTTCTAAATTTCTATCTTAACCGGTACCTCGTCTTCTAACTAGGGGCTAAGGAACTTATCTTATAATACGGCTTCTAACTACTAGACTAGCCGTTTAGATAGGCCTAGCTTATTAAGGTACTTATTATAGAACTCTTTTACTTTTTAGACTATATTTATAAAATCGCTTATTAGGTAGTAGATTAGGTCTAGGTCGTAGTCTATCTATTCTATTTAATAGTAGAGCTTACTATAAACGATCCGGCTATTAAGGATATAGGTTACCGATTACTCGGGATACCCGTTTACTTCTATAGCTAGTTCTTTAGAAAGTACTTAACTAGGTAATAGGTCTTATATAGCTTTATATAATCTATTCGTATAGAAAATATTATATATCTTTATATAGAAGGGTAACTAGACTATATAAGAGCTATACCTTTAGCTAATAATAAAATAAGGTCTATATATTTACTAGTCTAATTTTAGACTTAGCCTTAAGGTAGTAAATCCCTTAGATATAATATAAACTTAATCTCCTATATCGAAATCTAGGAGGTAGCGTTTTTTATTAACTTATCGGCTCTAGGCTTTCTAAGCTACTACGATATTAGCTTAAACGTAGTTACGAATCTATTAAACTATATTAACTTAGATTTTTACGAACTTCTAGGCTACCTACGTAGTTATATTATCCGGTAATTTAGAGGGTTTATAGACGCGTTCTTACTAGTCCTAGTAGTAATAAGTCTTATAGCCGAATTCGATCTCGAACGGGGAAAATCCCGTTATATTATACGGAAGAATTACCTAGATCTAGTCTATACTAGATAGGAGATTAGACTAGTTATTCTAATAGAAGTTTATAAAGGGGCGTAATTATTAGTCTAACTATTAATTAAAAACTTCTATATTACTATCGGTCTATAGATAGTAGGCCGTAGATAATAACTAGCTAATTTCTACGAGCCTATATAATTCTTTTATAAAGTCTAATATAAACTATAGACCTTAATCTAAGACTATAGTATATAGGGGACTAAAGACTTATTATATATATATATAGTAGAGAGTAGCCGTATCTTTAATAGTAGTAGTCTTAAAGTAGAGTAATAAGAAAGCGTATTTTAATAATCTATATATTACTACGAATATATTATTATATCCCTTATAGTCCTTTAGAAAGCTTTTAAAGTCTATAGAGACGTCTTCCTATACCCTCTTAAGTATAGGGAGTAGTTTAAGAAGACCTAGGGTCTTATCTTAAGACTTATAACTCTATTAGTACTACTTATAGTTCCTTATATAATACTTTATATCTTCGTTTATCGTACTCTAATAATATAGGTCTTTTAGAAGTCTAATAGTTTTCTTTATACCTAAGTAAGTAGTAATCTATATAGTATATACCGTCTAGATAAGGTAAATCTTAAGGAACCCTACTTCGGGTACTACTAACTTCTCTTTTCGGAGGAGGAGTCTAGATAGGGTTAGAAATAGGTACTTATATTCTTAATAAGCTAACTCTCGCTCTAGTTTAAGTATAGTATATATATAATTCTTATAAAGTATATAGTTAAGAAGTAGATAAGAGTAAGCTTTAGTTTTATACTTAGGATTCTAGGTATCGATAGTAGCTATTAAGGTAGCTATCGTAGTAGAGGTCTATTTAGAAGGAATAAAGATATAAGTTCTAATAGCTTTATCTTTTTCCTTCTAAGTTTTTAACTCCTTCTATTTTCGAGAGAGAGTATCCGTAATAATATTAGCGGTTCCGGGATAGTAATAAATAGTATAGTAGTAGTCTATAAGCTTCTCGGCCTAACGAATCTATTATAGGGTTAGTTTATACTTAGTTAAGAAATATTCTAGTACCTAGTAATTAGTAATAACTTAGAAGGGTTTATTTAGTTATAACCCTATAAGCTAAGCCCTCTATTTATTTAAACCCCTTATAACCGCGAGTATCTCTTTATTATAAATCTTATAGTTTATTTCTATAGACTTTATTATCTTCGTAAAGTAGACTATAGGTCGCTAGGTTCTATTATCTTAGAGCTACGTAAAGGTACCTACTAGGATACTATTACTTACGTCGGTTTCTATATAGGTCCTATAGTAGGGCGAGTAATATCTTATAATAACGTCCGAATATAATAATACCTTACTTTTCTTAAATATAGCTCGCTCTTTAGACCCGAAGATATAGAATTTTCCCTTTTATAGTAGTTAGATAAGCGGGCGGACTATACGACTATAGTCTTTTAGCTACTTTTAGTAGTAGTTATAGAAACCTAGATAAGCTTATAGTCCTTTTAGGGTTATAGATTTCTCTTAGTCTCTAATAGCTACTATCTTATCGGGGTCTATATAGATCCCTTTAGTACTAATAATAAAATTTAAAAACTTTATCTCGGTAACTATAAACTCGTTCTTTTTAATATCGACCTATAGTCTAGCCTTCTTAAGCTTATCTAGGATTTTACTTATATATTTCTTATACCTAAGAGGGTTTTCTAAGTAGATTAAGATATTATCTATATAAATAGTATAGATCTTATTAATTTCGTCCTTAAGTACTTAATTAATATAGCGCTAAAAGGTTACCGGTCTATTATATAGCCCGAAAGATAGAATATAGTATTTATAATTTCTATATTATATTTTAAAAGTTATAAGGTCTTCTATATCGGGGTCTAATCTAATATAATAAAAGACTTAACGTACGTCTAGCTTAGTAAAGACCTTTACTTTAGAGAGTCGTATTAGTATCTTCTTAATTAAGGGGATAGCTATAACGTCTTTCTTCGTAACTACGTTAATTTTTTAGTAGTCGACGTAGAATCTCTACCCCTCTCCTAGCTTCTTAGCGAATAGAACGGGCGAGGTAAAATTAGCGTCGCTAGTCGTAATAAAGTCCTTTTTTAGGTACTCTTCTAAGTAAGCTTTTAGTAGCTTTAGGTATTTAAGGGATATATTATAGAGTAGACTTATATTAAACTTACTTATATTATTCTTAAGGGTAATTTTATAGTCGATACTCTCCCTTCTAAGGGATAGCTTATCTAAGTCGACCTTAAAGAAGTAGTCTAGAGTAGCTCCTACGTAACCTTTATAAGAGAGCTTTTCTACTATTATATCTTATACGTCCTATTCTACTAAGTCTTCTACTAAGTCTTTCGACTATCTATTTCTAATTAATAAGTTAACTTTATATAGACTAGTAGCTTCTAGTATAACTTCTTTCTTATCTATAAGCTTCTATATCTTAGAAGGCTCGAGAAAATATACGTCGAACTTATTACTAGTAGTCTACTCTAGTAGGTCGTTAGGGATAGGTATTACTTTCTTTTTCTTCCTATTATTTTTTCGGCGACCTTATTAGCTTTTCTTAGATTTAGTACCCCTTAAACTACTATTAGTATTACTATCTACGTTTCTCTATATTTCCTTAGAAGTAGCTTACTAGTCCTCTATTATCTATAATAGGGCTTCGACGGGCTCGTAGACCTTCTCTTAGAGGATTATAAGGGCTTTAATTAGAATCTCTAAACTAAGTATTAGATCCTTTTTAAGTAAGCGGACCTTCTTCTATACTTTAACCTACTAATTAATTAGGTCGTTACGACGTAAAGCGTTATCCTAGTATTCTAGGTCTAGCTTCGGATTCGACTTCCCTATAGTAATTAGGTTATATTTTATCTACTTTAGAGTATTATCTAGCTAGTATAAAGTCCGGTTATAATAGTCGATTAAGGACTAGATTTACTTAAAGAATTTTCTTCCGAGTATTATATCGTAATACCCGAGCTTATAGAAGAGGAACTAGGTAGATATATTCTTTCCCTAGATTAATAGATTAGCTTAGATAGCTATATTAACTAAGTAACCGTATTTCCTATTAAACCCGTTAAGAGGAATTAGTTTCTTTAGTTAATAGAAGACGGGCTTTAGCTTTTTCTTTACTACCTTTAAATATTTAGAGTAGACTAATAGGTACGTACTAGTACTACTATCTACTAATCCTCTTAGTTATATAGCTAGGCTATTTACTATAAGTTAAATAGGGAGCGTAAATAATTTTAAATCGACGAGCTACGGTATCTTAATAAGTCGTTAATAATTAAGGGATTTAATTACTCCTATATAGACTACTAGAGAGAAGCTCTTCCCTAGTAGCTTTTATTTTTTAATACTATAGAGAAGGCGTTAGAGTTATACTCTAAACTACTTTCCTCTTTATACGGGGAGTCTAAATAAGCTCCTTTCTCGGAATTATTAGGGAAGATAGTATTAACTTCTACTTCTATAGTATTCTATATTACCTTATATACGACGTAGTCGGGGTAGTCTTATTATTTATTCCTTTTCCTATAATTAAAATAATAGTTTTACTCCTTATACTTCTTAAAAGAGTAGTTATAGAGCTTAAGGACGTCTTTAAAGTAAACGGGCCTCTTTTCCGACTTATTAGGAAAGGGCCTACTTACGGTTAGCTACTTTCTCTCGGAGACGACTAATTAGTTACTTCGGGCGAGCTAGGCCTTTTAGTACTAGTTATTCTTAAGTAGTACTCTATTAGCTAAAGTCGCGTATTTATAGAGCTTACTAAAGGTAGAATTACTATTATTAAATAGATCTATCTTATTTCTTAGCTTAAAGTAGAGCTTATCTACGAATTCTTCGTTCTACTAGTAGTAAGGTAGGTAGACCTCTATTACTAAATATTTAAAATCCTTAATAAAGTTACTAACTTTACTAAATATATTTATATATAGTTGGTAAAATTTAACTTTTACCTTCTTCTTTATATAGGGATCTTTATAGTATTTCTTAATATATTCTAATAGGTCTATATCGGATACGAAGTCTACTTCTTCTTTTCTAGAATTTAGCTATATCCGAATATAGTCTTTTACTAGGCCCGCTAGTTAGAATATAATATAGACTTAATAGATCTTAACTATCTACTAGGGGGTTTCTCGTATATACTAGTTCTTATTAATAGTAAGTTTCTATTCTATATTATAGAGCTAGTTCTTTAACTTAGACTCTTCGTTATTTTTAAATAAGATAGGGTTAAGATAGAACGTAGTCTTTCGGAAGTTAAAGGTTTATAGGGATTTACTTCGGCGGTTTTCTATAATATTCTTCTTCTAAATAAGAACCTATATTCTATTACCTAAGATAATAGTTACGAACCTTAGTAAGGCTAACGGAGATCTCGTAGGGGGGGTACTAGGGCGGAGAGTAGAAGTATTTTCTATTTTCTCTATAGTAAAGGGTAGTATATCTAATTCTAATAGGTACTCGTAATAGTTCTTATTAGATAGAAAAGTCTATATTAGATCTAGAAACGTAATTAGTTCGGTAGTTAGCTCTTTTCGTAAGAAGCTTAACTAAAAGGTTAGATACTAGACTAAATCCTACTAGAATCTTCCTAGGAGCCCGGGGGTTTAAAGTAGAGTATAATAGGTAAGAGGGGTCCTTTAGAGGCCGATATTTAGACTATTTAATTATACTATTATAGGGGGGAGTCTTACCTCTTTTATATCTTATTTACTATTAGGGTTATACTATAATAGTAGAGCTTTAAGAGCGGACTTAGGGTTATACTAAGGGAGGACTATAAGTCCGACCTTTATATAGGTAGCTACGGGGAAGGACTATTTAAGGTCTTCCTCTAAACTCTACTATCTACTTACGGTTCTCTAGGCTTATTAGAGCTCTTCTTATAGCTTTTTAACTTACCTTTTATAGTTATCCCTTTTCTTAACTAATTAGTTAAACTTATCAACTATAGTATTTATAAAGACGTTTCTATTAACTATATCTACTCCTATAGTATACGCTAGCCTTTTAGCTATAATAAGACGGAGACTATTATCTATTAGGATATTAGTAATTAGGTCGGGCCTCTCCTAGATAGCTAGTATATCCCGGACTATATTATAGTCTAAGAGTTCTTCCTATTCTTCCGTATTCGTTAAATAGGGGATTTAGGGTCTATTTTCTTCTCTAAGTAATTTAACCCTCTTAGTATACTTATCGATCTTCTCTTCGAGACTATCTTTACTTATACTCTCCTCTTAAGGGAGGAAGATAATCTTAAAGGTCTAGGAGTTAATATACGCGTCTTTATTAATAAATACCTCTAAGAGGGTTAGTTTATAGGTCTTAGTTAGCTTTTACTAGTATACTTTCTCTTTAGGGAAGAGTATCTTACTTCTAGTCTAGCTCTAAGACTTAGTCTAAGCTCGCGTACTCCTTACCCTACTCGAGGCTTAGCTTAGAGTCTTCCCCTTTTCTTTATCTTTCTTCTATAGGGAGGCCTTATAGGAAGGTAACTTCAAAGAGTCTACTTAGCCTAGAGAGTCCGCTATCTTATTATTATACTAATTTAGTAATTTAGTTAATTATATAAAGATAAGTTAGTTATAGGGTTTAGGATATAAGTCTAACCCTATATAATACTTTTATAGGTTCCTTCTCTCTAAGAGAGGTACTAGGCGCTCTAGTAATATTAGGGCTTAAAGCGGTCGGTTTTAAGACTTACCTAAGGGAGCGCCGCGTACTACCTACCCTAAGTACCGTAGACCTCTAGGGATTTTAGGGGGGTTAATATTTAGCTACCGTCTCTAGCTAAAAGTTAAAGATCTTAGGATAATATAAGACCCTAGGACTAAGTATAATTAACTAGGAGTTATAATAGCTAAGGTAGCCTTCTAATTAACTAATAGTAGAATCGGTATATTAAAGCTATCCTAAGATAGCGCTATAAGGATATAAGAATAAGGGGTTCTTATACCCGAATAGGGCTTAGTATACTAAATAAGCTAACTAACTATTAGACTAATCCTCGGGATTACCTAATCTACTAACCGAAATAGGAAATAAGTAAAATAACTAGGTTACCTAGGGAACGGGCCGTAATAAAAAGGAGGTTTTTCTTTTCTTAATCTTCTATACTTTCTTATATATAATTATTTAACTTAAACTAGAATAAGTTTATTAAAATTAATATCTTTATTTAATTAGTTATTAGTTTTATATAAAGAGGTCTATTTATAATAGTATTTCTTAACTTATATATATTATATAATAAGTAGTCTATTATCTAGATAGATAGTAATATCTTTATCTTTAATTCCTATAATTTCGTATAGACTAGTCTAACTCTTCTTATCTTTCTAGATTATAACTTTTATCTTAAGAGAGCGTTTAAGAATATTATATAATAGTTTATTTCTTATATTTAGTACTTAATTAATATCTATCTTTATATATTCTATTTAAATTATTTTAATAACCTTTTATATAATATTAACGCGTTTAATAATATCTAAGAATTATTATAGCCCGTTCTCTAGATAACCTAGTTATTTTACTTATTTTCTATTTCGGTTAGTAGATTAGATAATCCCGAGGATTAGCCTAATAGTTAATTAGCTTATTTAGCGCGCTAAGTCCTATTTAGGTATAAGAACCCTCTATTCTTATACCCTTATAGCGCTATCTTAGGATAGCTTTAATATACCGATTCTACTATTAGTTAATTAGAAGGCTACCTTAGCTATTATAACTTCTAGTTAATTATACTTAGTCCTAGGGTCTTATAAGAATAGAAGAGAATCTATATTAACTTAAGAATATATATTAAAGATAAGTAGTATAGATATAATACTATTTAGTTCTATAATAATATTTAGAACTTTAACTACTATTTAGAGAAGTAATTTATCTAGTATATAATTACTAAGCTTAGCTTTAAGAATATTAAATATATATTTTAAGAATATATATATATATTCTATCTTATTAATAGTCTAATATACTTTAATAATCTTTATATAAGCTTTAAATTCTTCTAAAGTAAAATTTATATCTAAATTATATATAATATAATCTAGTAGTTCTTAATATATATTAATCTAATATATATAAAGTATATCCTAAGTATCTTATATAGAGAGTAATTTTAAGAATATAGTATATTCTTTCTACTAATCTATATAATATTAATAATAATCTTATAATTAAAATAGGTATTATTCTTAATTAAAAACTTAAATCTCTTTAGTATAGATCTATATAATTAGTAGAAGTAATAGAATTTTATAATCTATTCTAGTACTAATAGATTTACTTTATAGCTAGCGCTTATAAGTAAATTATATAGTTATTTCTTATAAAGATAGCTAAAATAATAATATAGTTAAAATAGCTCTAATTCTATAAAGAATAATATAGTATCTACTAAACTAATATTAAAGAATAGATAGTTCTATTTATATATAATAGAAATAGTTATTTTATCTTTTTATATAATATAATTAAGAACGTTATTAAAGTAGATCTCTAGTTAGTTAGTATTTACTAGTAATAGTAGAAAGGGTATTAGGATATCTAAGATATAGTAGATAACTATTCTAATTAGATTCTTAATCTATACGATTCTTAAGAATATTATTAAATTCTATTTACTAAAGCTACTAGTTATATTATAAGATATCTAGTTAACCTTTATATAGGAGTTCTTATATATATATACCTTAAGTTATACTTTTCTAATAGTCGATATTAATATAGTATTAGTATTCTATAGTTCTCCTTAGTATACTATATAATAATAATCTTTAAGAAAGAATTAGTTAGCTTAAGATTAATAATCTTTATTAATTTTATAGATATCTTCGCTAGTTATATAATAAAGGTATACTACTAATATAAGATAGTTAAGTATATATTTACTTTTCTTAATATCTTTTTTAGATCTATTACTATTATCCTCTTATATAATATTAATATCTATATTATTATTAAAAAGTTTTTAAAGTCTATAATATTAGTAGCTATCTTATTATATAAGAGTACTTAATAATATATATCTTTAAAGAATATAATATATTATATTCTAGTTTAAAAATAGTTTATATAATTATAATTTAATAACTAGTAATCTTCTTTATAATAAATAAAGTATCTCTTTCTTCTTAGTTTAGGATTATTTTCTTATTCTTATATAATAAATAGTCTACCTTATTATTAGAATTATCTACGTTATAGTAATCTATTATATACTAGATAGTACGAGTTATATTATTAGTTAGTATAAAAAGTATTATATAAATTCTAATTATACTAGTTATTATTACGGCCCGTTCTCTAGGTAACCTAGTTATTTTACTTATTTCCTATTTCGGTTAGTAGATTAGGTAATCCCGAGGATTAGCCTAATAGTTAGTTAGCTTATTTAGCGCGCTAAGCCCTATTCGGGTATAAGAACCCCTTATTCTTATACCCTTATAGCGCTATCTTAGGATAGCTTTAATATACCAATTCTACTATTAGTTAATTAGAAGGCTACCTTAGCTATTATAACTCCTAGTTAATTATACTTAGTCCTAGGGTCTTATATTATCCTAAGATCTCTAACTTTCGGCCGGAGACGGCGGCTAAATATTAACCCCTCTAAAATCCCTAGAGGTCTATAGTACTTAGGGTAGGTAGCGCGTAGTACTTTCTTAGGTAAGCCTTAAAACTAACCGCTTCGAGCCCCAATATTACTAGAGCGTCTAGTACCTCCCTTAGAGAGAAGGAACCTATAAAAGTATTACGTAGGGTTAGACCTATATTCTAAACCCTATAACTAACTTATCTTTATACGATTAACTAAATCGCTAAATTAATATAATAATAAGATAGCGGACTCCCTAGGCTAAGTAGGCCCTTCGAAGCTACCTTCCCGTAAGACCTCCCTATAGAAGAAAGATAAAGAAAAGAAGAAGGTCTTAAGCTAAGCCCCGAGTAGAGTAAGAAGTACGCGAGCTTAGACTAGGTCTTAGAGCTAGGCTAAAAGTAAGATACCCTTCTTTAAAGAGAAAGTATACTAGTAAAAGCTAACTAAGGTCTATAAACTAACCCCCTTAGAGGTATTTATTAATAAAGACGCGTATATTAACCTCTAGACCCTCGAGACCGTCTTCCTCCCTTAAGAGGAGAGTATAAGTAAAGATAGCCTTAAAGAGGAGATTAATAAGTATATCGAGAGGGTTAAATTACTTAGAGGAGAAAATAGACCTCGAATCCCCTATCTAATAAATATAGAAGGATAGAAAGAACTTCTAGACTATAATATAGTCTAGGATATACTAGCTACCTAGGAGGGGCCCGACCTAATTACTAATACCCTA
>JASJFT010000250.1:0-62681 GCA_030770425.1 Darksidea phi | reverse complement strand
GGGGCCGAAGATTCGTCATCTCATCTTCCCGTCCGGTAGCAACGCCTAGGAGCCGTCATATACTCTATCGACTTATTACCTCTACAATATTCTGATATACTGGGTTGCGCTACCCTCCTCGCCCACGCTCCTCCTTACCTCTGAGAGCTATTAGTAGCAATGTCAATGTCACTGTCGCAGCGGCTGCGGCTTCTTCCGAACGAATTGGTCGACATAATATCAGAATACGTAGGCCTCCAGGCGGCGTCAAATGAAGGCTATGAGCAGATTGTGTGGCTACTGCTAGACAGGGGCGCCGACGTCAACGAGCAGGATGAAGAGTACGGCTACGCGCTCGCGGCGGCTTCAGCTGAAGGCTATGAGCAGATTGTGCGGCTGCTACTAGACGCGGGCGCCAACGTCAACGCACAGGATGCAAACGGCTACGGCAACGCGCTCCAGGCGGCTTCAGCTGGAGGCTATGAGCAGATTGTGAATCTGCTGCTAGTCGCGGGCGCCGACATCAACGCGCAGGGTGGAGAGAACCCGCTCCAGCGGGCTTCAGCTGAAGGCCATGAGCACATTGTGCGGCTGCTGCTAGACAAGGGCGCCGACGTCAACGCGGAGGGTGGAGAGTACGGCACCGCGCTCGTGGCGGCTTCAGCTGAAGGCCATGAGCAGATTGTGAATTTGCTACTAGACGCGGGCGCCAACGTTGGCGCGCGGGGTACAGGGCACCGGTACGACAACGCGCTCGAGGCGGCTTCAGCTGAAGGCCATGAGCAGATTGTACAGCTGCTGCTGCTAGACGCGGGCGCCGACATCAGTGGGCACTACGGCGACGCGCTCCAGGCGGCTTCAGCTGGAGGCAATGAGCAGATTGTGCAGCTGCTGCTGGCTGCGGGCGCCGACATCAACGCGAAGGGTGGGCACTACGGCGACGCGCTCGGGGCGGCTTCAGCTGGAGGCCATGAGCAGATTGTGAAGCTACTGCTAGACGCGGGCGCCAACGTTGGCGCGCAAAGTAGAATAGAGTACCGGTACGACAACGCGCTCCAGGCGGCTTCAGGTAATGGCCATAAGCAGCCTGTGCAGCTGCTACTAGACGGGGGCGCCGACAGCAACGCGAAGGGTGGGTACTACGGCGACGCGCTCCAGGCGGCTTTAGCTGGAGGCTATGAGCAGATTGTGCAGCTGCTGCTGGCTGCGGGCGCCGACATCAACGCGAAGGGTGGGCACTACGGCAACCCACTCCAGGCGGCTTTAGCTAGAGGCCATAAGCAGATTGTAAAGCTACTGCTAGACGCGGGCGCCGACGTCAACGCGAAGGGTGGGCTCTACGACAACCCGCTCCAGGCGGCTTCAGCTGGAGGCCATGAGCAGATTGTGAAGCTACTGCTAGACAAGGGCGCCGACGTCAACGCGAAGGGTGGGCACTACGGCAACCCGCTCCGGGCGGCTTCAGCTGGAGGCCATGAGCAGATTGTGAAGCTACTGCTAGACGCGGGCGCCGACGCGGAGAGCGACGTTGACAGCTTTGAGGAATACGATGACTATGATCTCGACTTCGGCCGGAACGAGGATGCCGACTTCGGATGGGAAGCATACCATAACATAGACACGTGGATAGTCACGTAATGGATCTATAGGTTAATAAGCCTTGACGATTATAGAATCTTTTTTTTTTTTTTTTTTCCCCCTAAGGAAAAGCTGTATTGCGTAACTATACTATTATAGGGGAGTTTTTCTACTTAATAATAAACTATATACATCTGAAGACTAGCACTGAAATTTCAACTACACATGAAAAGAGTGGAACGCTTGACGTCGGCCCGTGGAACAGTGGGCAGCCAACACTGGCTTCATCCGACACGAGCCTCAACACGCGGCCCAGAGGAAGGGGGTGGGGTGCAGGAGAGGGGAACTGCTGGAACCAAGGGATGCGAACCAAGGGATGCGAACCAAGGGATGCGAACCAAGGGATGCGAACCAAGGGAGCAGCGCTCATCTACCGCACTGAATGGCCACACACGAAGGTATAAAAGGCCGTCCGTCTGACAATCGAATACCGCACACCACACGAAGCACGATGAGTCGACCAATCTCCCGCGACAAGCCGAACGCTACCTACCAAACCACGATTGTCGACGTTGACGATGTCCCTGAGGAAGCGAAGGGACGTTTAAAGAAGATCTGGATACCCATTTCTTCGAGTCCTTGGTGGAGTACAGAGGATCCGAATGGCTGGCGAACGCCCTGGTGATCAAGGCGGCAATACAGGAGTAAGGGGGAGGGGGGGCCGGCGGAGTTTCGTGCCAGAATCAGAAAAGTTCTCCAATTGTCATATGATCAAACTGTGTGATGTTTGCCTGTGGGTCTCGGTCGAGACACCTTATTTCCTTAGCGCTGCGCGTGGCGTTGAGCCATACCCGAATAGGTAACAACTCCCATAGCAGACGCCTAACCCGTTCAAGTGCGGGGCCGCGCCGTTATCGTCCGCGTAACGCTGAAAAATTTTCATGGTGGGGCCGAAGATTCTTCATCTTATCTTCCCGTCCGGTAGCAACGCCTAGGAGCAGTTATACCTCTACAATATTCTGATATACTGGGTTGCGCTACCCTCCTCGCCCACGCTCCTCCTTACCTCTCTATCAGTAGCAATGTCAATGTCACTGTCGCAGCGGCTGCGGCTTCTTCCGAACGAATTGGTCCATATGATATCAGAATACGTAGGCCTCCAGGCGGCGTCAGCTGAAGGCTATGAGCAGATTGTGCGGCTGCTGCTAGACAGGGGCGCCGACGTCAACGCGCAGATTGAAGACGACTACGGCAACGCGCTCGAGGGGGCTTCAGCTGGAGGCTATGAGCAGATTGTACAGCTACTCCTAAACGCGGGCGCCGATGTCAACACGCAGGGTGGAGAGTGCGGCTACGCGCTCGTGGCGGCTTCAACTAGAGGCTATGAGCAGATTGTGAAGCTGCTGCTAGACGCGGGCGCCGACATCAACGCGCAAAGTAGAGAGTACCTGTACGACAACGCGCTCCAGGCGGCTTCAGCTGAAGGCCATGAGCAGATTGTGCAGCTGCTGCTGGTTGCGGGCGCCGACATCAACGCGAAGGGTGAGCACTACGGCGACGCGCTCCAGGCGGCTTCAGCTGGAGGCGATGAGCAGATTGTACGGCTGCTGCTAAACGCGGGCGCCGACGTCAACGTGCTGGGTAGAGAGTACGACTACGAGCCGGGTGGAGAGTACGTCAACGCGCTCGAGGCGGCTTCAGCTGGAGGCTATGAGCAGATTGTGCTGCTGCTACTAGACAAGAGCGCCGACATCTACGCGGAGAGTGGGTTCTACGGCAACGCGCTCGAGGCGGCTTCAGCTGAAGGCCATGAGCAGATTGCACGGCTGCTGCTAGACGCGGGCGCCGACGTCAACAAGCAGGGTGGGTGTTACGGCAGCGCACTCCAGGCGGCTTCAGCTGAAGGCCATGAGCGGATTGTGCGGCTGCTGCTAGACAAGGGCGCCAACATCAACGCGAAGGGTGGGTGCTACGGCAACGCACTCCAGGCGGCTTCAGATGGAGGCCATGAGCAGATTGTGCACCTGCTGCTAGCCAAGAGCGCCGACATCAACGCGAAGGGTGGGTTCTACGGCAACGCGCTCCGGGCGGCTTCAGCTAGAGGCCATAAGCAGATTGTGCAGCAGCTGCTAGACGCGGGCGCCAACGTCAACGCGCAGGGTGGAGAGTACGGCAACGCACTCCTGGCGGGTTCAGTACTGGCGGGTTCAGTAAACAATGAGCGGATTGTGCGGCTGCTGTCAGCCAGGGGCGCCAACCTCGACGTGCATGATGGACACTACGGCAACGCGCTCCAGGCGGCTTCAGCTGAAGGCCATGAGCGGATTGTGCGGCTGCTGCTAGACAGGGGCGCCAACGTTAACGCGAATGGTGGATACTACGGCAACGCGCTCCAGGCGGCTTCAGCTGAAGGCCATAAGCAGATTGTGCAGCTGCTGCTAGACAAGAACGCCGACATCAACGCGAAGGATGGAGAGTACGACGACGGGTACGGCTACGCGCTCGTGGCGGCTTCAGCTGAAGGCCATGAGCAGATTGTGAAGCTACTGCTAGACAGGGGCGCCAACGTTAACGCGCAGGGTGGGTGTTACGGCAGCGCACTCCAGGCGGCTTCAGCTGAAGGCCATGAGCGGATTGTGCGGCTGCTGTTAGAAAGGGACGCCGACGTTGACGCGGTGACTGATAGGTACTACAGTGAGGCCGTGGCGCGTGTGGCTTTATCAATAGGCCATATGCAGATTGTATCCTAGACTAGATTAGTATATATTTGACGCCTAATCATCCCACGCCTGTTCAGCTAGGCCACTTCCTGCTTTTCCGGTTAGCAAGGAAGCGGTCATTTCTACCTTGCCAAAATCGGATCTATAGGCGTATATGTGAATTACATTATATACATGAAGGGCTTCTCGCCTAGGATTCGCTTTTGGGCTTATGAAAGCTGCCCTTCGTATGTATAGGATTATGTTCCTCCTTGTCGTTGATCCCAATCTCAAAGACCTCTCGTGTTGCGCTCATGGAGATCCCATTGTCACACCTATGGACCTTGGTCTTGACCTATACACCGTGACCTCAAAGACTACTCCTCGCCTCTATATAGCCACTTCTCGCGTTCTTCTACCATAATACCTAACAGACGCAAAGCGGCCTTTTCGGACACATTGGTGCATCCTCGACTTTGAAACAAACCACTTTCTCGTACACCTCGTCCTCTAGTGCTCCTTCTGCACCCTCTCAGTTCTTCTGCCAGTTCGCTAAAAAAGGTCTAGGCTACCTCAAATGTATCTTCTATTTTCTCAGTAGACCGCCGGTTTCATCTGGTCGAGGAAAGGACCGTGTATAGGCTATTATAGTCGCGGATTCGATTCGATTTCGTACGACGAACCCGATGAAGAAAAGGGCTTTTACGGACATAATATGCTGCTTATTGCCTACCTGTAAATGATTTCACAACTTCGTGTCACTAGGACTTTGTTTATAAAGTATCCATTACCAACACGGAGGCCGGGTACGAATGCCCGAATCCTACATGTTGGAGAGTAGAGATGGCGTGGGTTTTCTGGCCGGAACGTTGAAATGAATGTGTCGGTTGCCTAAAATTGGGTTTGTTATAGAAAATACTCTACAACCTCTGCATGTGCGGTTGTAACAACGAAATGTATCGACTTCTCGTATGTGGTCGTGGCGGTCTCTGCTGCCAATAATTCTGAGATGTCAATTGATATAGGTCTGTCGGGCATTGAAAGATGAAGGCCTCTCTATCTATATAACTTATCGAAAGCCACATTATAAAGTGCCTTCTCAATAACCTTTAATGAAATTAAACATCATTATAAACATGGGCCTTGATAGTAGACTGACAGACCATAATCACCCCATACAAAGAAGGAGGTTATCGACGCTACAAGCTATTGCCATGGTGGAGTCCAGCGGTCGTTCATCCAGGTTAATAATCCGCTGCCTAATCATTTCCTTCCCTATAAGTGAAATTGACGGCGTTCTGTCGATCAAGGTGTCTTGATACAGCCCTGCGCAGCCCTCTGAGTGCACCGTGGGAGACTGATTGCCCCACTCAATTGAAAAGAAGAAGCACCAAGGAGGGCGGCGTATACGGGGTCAGGTACTTTTTACCATGTCGAATGTGGTAGGCCACCTTCCCGAAGCGTTGTCAGTCACCTTTACCCATAGCGATGTACCTAAGCCGTGTGGGGCTGCGACGTACACACGTCTGCGAAGCGTCCGTACGTCAAGCTTCTCAAAGCCGTCGCCTACTACCGACACCGCCAGAGACGAAAGCGGCCGAAGGAGTGATCAGGATAACGGGCCACTATCGGGCGGCCCTCTACGAGGTCGGCAGCGGTCGTGGTGTCGGGCGTGAAGGTCTCGCCCGGCCTCTCCCGCTCGTCGACCCACGTTTTGAACACGAAGAACTGGCACGGCTCTTCGTGAAGCCAGCGGATGTTGGCGAGCTTGGTGGCGTGGAAGTCGTCGGCTACGTAGCTAAAGTCGATAACTGTGTCGCCGGTACGCTTCCGGTCGGATTCGGTAAGGCGAGCCAGCACCTGGAAGTCAACGGCGAGTGGAGTGGCCCGCTGTTAAGGTTTGGCGGTGTGGCATCGTCCTAGACATAGGCACTAGCCTACAGCAGCCCAAGGTTGACGAGGAGGGTCAGCGTGGCGAGGGACCGGAAGTCGGCGGCGACTTGATACATGGCCTGGATGTTTCGGGTGATAAGGCGGAGAGGTAACAGAAACCTGCTTATATTCCTACTGTTGATGGGTATTATTTCGGGGACTTGTACGCGTTGCTTCAGTGGCTCCAAGACGTGGCCCATACTGAGGAAGGTGGTGCCTTCCCCGAGGCCATGGTCGGGGTGGGGCTCTTGCGTGGCGAAGAAGTTGTAGTGTCGAACCGGCTACTGTATTGGCGGATACGGCGCGCTGGACATCGGCGGCCGGGGTTACCGTAGCCTGTAAGTCCGTACCAGCTGCCGTAGTGGTGCAAGAGCTTCTTCAACCCTCCACCGCTGGAGACACCGGGACGGCTCGCGGGTAGGAGCGCGTAGTCCAGTACCAGGTCATGATGCCTGCCGGGAAGCTTCTTCCAACCCTCCTTCACACGCCTCCCTCTTTTACTTGGTATTGACCACGGTGCGCCATTTGGTCGCGTCCATCAGATCGAGCGTCCTGGCCCGGCTCTCCTGCTCTAACGCGGCGTAGGTCAGTGCCGTCAAGGTGAGTATGATCTTCGATCGACCACAGTTCGCTGTTCGGAGGAGTGGTGACGAAGGCGTGCTCGCTGGGGGTCTAAACCATGTTGTAAGCAACCAGAGGCCGGGGCATCACCTGGACGGCGGAGGAGATGTGGTTAGCGGAGCTCTGAGGCGCGGAGGGGGGAGGATTCTTGGCTGGAGAGTCCGTGGGTGGAAACGGTGCTGGACCGGATGGCGAGGGGGGTGAAGTAGATAGCTAGCGGAGACGGCATTTTGCATTCCTCGGCAACACAGTATTATGGTATTCGTAAGTGCTGCATCCATGCACGCCAAGGCTGAGGAACATCAAAACTTTGCTCTTTTCTATGTTCTTTTCACAATATTTCAGCAACGCAATGCTTTAAGATTTTCGTATATATATATCTCTAGTATCGTCTTTTATAGTAGATTTGTATAGAAGAGAGATGGTAAGACATATCAAACGTTGTTGTGATGCCGTGGAGACGACACACACACACACACACATATGTGAAGATCTACATCTGAGGTTAAAGGGAACGTAGACGCAGCCGTAGTTGGGTTAGGGACAAACAAACTGTCTTGCGCGCGGCGTCCGGGCGGTCAGAGTGCCGCATCCAGCGCCATTAGCCACAGTGGCTTCACCTCGGGTGAGCAGCTACTAAGGCTAAGAAATTCCGTTCCGCGCTCGGTTTATCTTTCCTGTTGGTGCAAGACCATTTAGGTGCATTCTAGTTTCAGAGATGAAAATCTTGCTGATCTTAATTGGGGTCGACTGCTCGGAGCAAGAAGCTAAACATCTTTTGCACCTATCCCCAGTTGGCAGAGTCTTGGCGGCCACTTTCCGGACATCACTCGCATGGATGCCTGGAGCGACCCCGCTCCATTCAGTATCCCGCACTTTCATCTCCTTTGTCATGTTCAGAGCTTCATGTCAAACCCACTATTATCTTATCACATTGTTTCTATACTGCGGGCACAAGCATCTGCATTTCCAGAATGTGTGACTATTACGAATACACTGTGGTTTACAGAGTGCCAAAACCCAGGTGGAAAGCACAAGGGCAAGAAAGAGCACGATATACCGTGCAAGAAGGTCACAGAGGATAACAAGCCTAAGTGTACACCGGTCAATAGGATTCCTTGGGACTTTGGGTCTACCTCTGTTAGTGGAACTTGCTGGGAGTGCGGTAATGACGACTTTCCTGAAGCAAGCAAATAGCTTCTACCATCGCACAGCCAGAAATCGGTAGAATCAGGAACAGCTTCATCAGAACCACGAGTGAGAGAACGGATACTACTGCCTGCGCGCGGATATACAATGGCAACAAGGTGCGATTAGACGCAGCGCCGCTATGACGATGAATTTAATTCTTGGGGACATCCTCTATGTCGCGCAGGACTTCTCCCATGTTTTCATATTGTGACTGGAGACACTTTGCAATAGTACCCACAAGGCCAGTGACTGGTAGTTGCAAGAGATCAGGCAGACCGTCTTGTTCCATCTTCTTCCTCTTCTCACCCGGAGAGAGAAATAGTCCTTTGAAGAGCTGAATCCCAGTTGACATTTCATATAACGCAAGGCCAAATTCGAAAATATCGTCTTGCTCCAGATAGGTTTCCAAGCCCAAGGAGGAATTCGTAAAGTCCCCAAGGTGAAGATTCAAGTCTCGATCAAGGAAAAAGTTGTCGCAGCTGACATCCCCATGGGCAACGTCATTCATATGGACAAAGCGTAGTGCGAGAGCACCCTGCTGGGCCCAACGGGAAATGAGGGTCGCGCTCGACGGTCGGTTATCGGGTACGCTTAGGTATCGCCGTACAGTATTGTTCTCTGCATGCTGAAGAAGTATTCCACTGCCACACTCGCTCCTCCCCTTGTATCCTAATAACGACGATGGCCTTGGGATGTTTGACTTGTAAAGCCGCTCGTATATTTCAGCTTCGCGCTCGCACCGTTCGCGCTCGTCAGGATCGCCGTGGGAAACTTTGATAACTGTTCGAGTGTGAGGGATTAAGAGAGCTAGTCCAGATGTGCCTCCTCCTATTATATTAGAGGCGAATAGGCCGGGAGGAAGTTCGAGAGTCTTCCGAGTCATGACAGGATTCGGAGGCGACGGATAACCTTAAGAGGTGGTTCCATTAAAGCGGTAAACAATTGGGAGATGTCCGACTAGAATCACTGTTAGCAGTCGTATACAAGGACATAGACAGACTGGCGACCAGATCGCGGTCGCTGTTGTCAAAGGTTCTGGAGGGTGTGCAAGTGGGAGACAGACTATTCACGTGTCCATGTTATGGTCTGCTTCCCATCATGCGTTACGCTCTCCGCGTCAACGTCGCTCTCCGCGTCAACGTCGGCGCCCCTCTCTTGCAGTAGGTCAACGTCGGCGCCCCACTCTTGCAGTAGCCGTTCAATCTGGTCATGGCCTTCAGTTGAAGCCGCCTCGAGCGCGCTGCCGTACTCTCCACCCTGCGCGTTGACGTCGGCGCCCATGTCTAGCAGCAGCTTCACAATCTGCTCATAGCCTCCAGCTGAAGCCGCCTCGAGCGCGTTGCCGTAGTCTCCACCCTCCGCGTCAACGTCGGCGCCCGCGTCTAGCAGCAGCCGCACAATCTGCTCATGGCCTCTAGCTGAAGCCGCCTGGAGCGCGTTGCCGTAGCACTCACTCCACGCGTTGCCGTATTCTCCACCCTCCGCGTCAACGTCGGCGCCCGCGTCTAGCAGCAGCTCCACAATCTGCTCATGGCCTCCAGCTGAAGCCGCCTCGAGCGCGTTGCCGTACTCTTCATCCTGCGCGTTGACGTCGGCGCCCTTGTCTAGTAGCAGCTGCACAATCTGCTCATAGCCTTTATTTGATGCCGCCTGGAGGCCTACGTATTCTGATATTATATTGACCAATTCGTGCGGAAGAAGCCGCAGCCGCTGCGACAGTGACATTGCTACTAATAGAGAGGTAAGGAGGAGCGTGGGCGAGGAGGGTAGCGCAACCCAGTATATCAGAATATTGTAGAGGCAATAAGTCGATAGAGTATATGACTGCTCCTAGGCGTTGCTACCGGACGGGAAGATGAGATGACGAATCTTCGGCCCCACCATGAAAATTTTTCAGCGTCACGTGGACGATAGCCGCGTGGCCCCGCACTTGAACGGGTTAGGCGTCTGCTATGACGCGCATGTCAACGGCGCATGGGTTGAAACGATAGCCATCGCGGATTATGCGAAAGTGGGCAAAGAGGTTCCGGCGGAGGTGGGGACGCAGAAACGTCGCGTATGGAGTCGGAGTTAAACTTTTCCAGCTGGCCTTGGCGTGCTCCAACGTCGCGCGCCCAAAACATCTCAGCGTTCGTCCTCCACAACTTTCACATGCCGCATTCCATGTAATTTCGTATCGTCGTTTGAATAGGAAGAGGATTGTGCCGTCTTGGTAGCTAGACCCTTCTCTACTATGTCGTATACTGCACTTTGTTTGACGACTACTAACACCTTACAAGAAGCATCCGCAAAATTCCGCCCTAGAGTCAACTCACGAGCGTCTCTGCGTGGCCTAGTCAACTAGGAGCTTTCATTTTCGAGGCATGCACAATCAGCCGCCTCAAGTGGAGTCCTTCCGAGACCTGTGTTATCTCGGGGAAGTGTCCTCCATAGTAGACGATGGCTCTTACACATTTTCCCGGTTCGCCGTCATAACCCACGATTACCACGTCTGGATTGGTCAGGCTCCGATCAGAATTAAGGACTTGAGCCCAAAGGACATGACGGACAGCCTGAAGTTTATTCCGGATGAAGATGTATATCCCGAGCCTCCATCGCATATCACGAGTGCTTCGGTTTCGATTGACGGCAACGTCTTCGTTAAGGGCCCCAAAGTAGGGGGCTATAACGCGTTCGCGGGTACAGGCGCATTGCCGAAACTACTTCTCCAGGAAGCTGAGATATTAGAGATCCTGCGACGTAATCCACACCCTAATATCATCCGATGTCATAGTAGCATCATCAGAAGGGGCCGTATTATCGGCCTCGTTCTAGATCGACATCCGTACTTTGACTTTGAGTAAAAACAATTCTATACACACGTTAAAGTAAACGTGTTCCATCAGTAAGCTGCGCACCCCAAAACTCACCAAGACCGTACCTTGATATCTCAACAATGCCTTGATTATAAGTTATAGAAGTCAACTCTTGACCTTCAATACAAGGTTTAAAATTCTTGTGAGATTCTTAGACCAACAGAGTTGTCGGTGACCAAGATATCAAGATTTTGGCCCCCAAACATTGCATTGTTAACTTACTTGTTGTGAAGCTGAGAATTGAGTATATTGAGGTCCCTGTGTAGAGTATGTAGAGGAGAGGGCAAGGCCCCCCTATATACAGGTGAGTAGAGAGGGATAGGAACGTACAGGGGTGCGTTCCGGCGCAACACTTGTTCTCCAACGTAGATCTAATGAAGGAATGACTTTCTCATTCTAGTAAGGGTCTTGAAACATGCATAGACAGCTTTATTCAAGGTATTGAATCTTCTCATCAAGGCGTGGTTGAGAGATGTTAAGGTGAACCTTTGGTGAGTTTTGGGGTGCGCAGCTTAACTGATGGAACACGTTACTGGCTTTTGGCGACGATACATGGCCTATATCTTCGACCCTGATATATATATGCATGTTCTCATTTTATAACCGACGCCTCTAACCAATTGATGCTGCCTCTCTCGGCCGTATCTTCTGCATTTGGAGTACTTGATTCGCCTCAACTGGTCAAATTCTAGTGGTTCGTCGCCCACACTACGGTTCCGAGCACCCCTAATATGGGGGGGCACCCCTAAATTAGGGTCCGGCGGGGCCCTAATTAGGGGTGCTGGCCCCCCTAATTCTAGAATTTCTATAATAATATTATATATACTATAGTACTATATCCTTATTCTTAATAAGGACGTCTCTATTTAATAAGGGCGTCTCTATCCTTAATTAGGATAGCCTTATTAAGAATCGGGGTATAGTATTAGATCTTTATATACTATCTAGAGCCCTCACGATTAGTCGACTAATCGTGAGGGCTTTAGATAGTATATAAAGTAATATAAGAAATTAATTTTTTTTTTAAATATTTTACTACCTTTAAAAAAAAATCTTAAAATTAGGGCCCCGCTGGGCCCCCCTAAGTTAGGGGGGACTGGAACCGTAGTGTTGGAGTTAGGGATGATTCGGGCAAGTGTTTGGACAAAAGGAAGAGAGCTCTATATAGATACATCTAGAGCTGTAGGCGCTCCTCCTCAACCGGGACGTTCGGACCATCCGCCTGGATTCCGCGGTCCAGCTCCGTAATCTGTGCATCTCCTTCAGCCCCTACTTGCTGGAGGATAGGGACATTGTTCGATCGAGATGGAAAAGCTGGGCATTCGTGAATTTGTGGGGTAGCGGTACTCGATGGCTATGCTGGCTGGTTCGGTAGACAAAGCAGAGGAGACGCTTCCATAAGTTTTTATATGCGCGGAACGTCTCTTTTTGAAGCTTAACCCTAATTATACGGTTATGGCGAGTGGATTGATTATATCGGTGCGTCGTACTGTGTAATTGATATCCATTAACTGACGGTATCAACCCAGCAGTAGAACCGCCTAACGTCCAGGCCCTCTTCAACATAGCTCCCAAATCAATCAGATCATCAGCTAGCCCCGGCATGGCAACTTGCTGGGTTACCGAACCTATAAGGAAGCAAAATGTTAAAATACTCTTTCCGAGGCTGGTAGCATACAGCTAAAGTGCTACTTGCGGCGGAAACGATAAGGCAGATGGATAGATCGAGCGTCGCTAGCAGACCGTTAACAGACCACGTCATCAACGAAGCTTACGCAAAGCAAGGGTTATGCCCTCAAGCTGGCTGTCGAGACTTTACTAAAACATGCACTAACGAAGAAGCTTTGTACTCGAATATTAATGGCCTTTGAATAAAGCGCTAGTTGTAAAGTTGTCAGTTCAGAATATTTAGTTTAGGAACCGAACCTGTTGCGGCTCGCGCTTCATATACCTCTATGGGCCACAAAAAACCGCAATAATGGGCGCTTCTTTATCTCAAAATTATATCAGAACGTGACAGATAATGCAGAGTGAACATATGGGTGGTAAACGACAGTTGTTAAAATCAAGATGGAATTATTAGGACATACTGCCGCTTTTTAAAAGGAGGGAGATGACGGGATTCAGGACGAGAAAGGAAGATAATAGTTTATAAATATATACAACGAGAAACAGCCACTACCCACGCCTCATAACACATCCTGCCCAATCCCCCACTATTTAGATATTACCCTCTTTGCGGCCTCCTCTTAATCCGCCCGCTCCGCCGCACCGGTATATTTGACTCGGCGCGCTTTTTCCGTCTAACTCTCGCCGATGCGCTGTAGCTGCCGCTGCCGCTACCGCTCCGGCCCGAGTGTGGGCTTCTTGATGAGGTAGATGATTGCGACGAGGGGACGATTGAGGCATTTGAGGGCGAGTCGAATGACAGCGCTTCGGAGGATGCATCGGCAGCAAGCGGCAGAGTCAGTCGGGCGAGATGTGAGTCTGCCGGCTTCATCATGAGCTGGCAGAGGAGAGACAGCGTCTGCATGAGATATTCGGCATGCCCAATAAAGGTTACTTGCTGAACACAGTCAAGCAGATCGCGAATCTGACGCGGTGCATTAGGATTAACTAATATATCCTTTGCATCGTGCATGCGTATCTCGGCGTCTCCGGCGCGCGCATCCACCGCTTGCTGCACGCGGATTGCGATGTCTGCCTCTGACAGCCCAGGCTCCTCATCAATTATAGACTCGACGAGCGTATCAAATTGGTCTGGGTAGAGGATGGGGATCTGGCGCTGGTTGTGCGACTGCGCAAGTCTGTCGAGGAGGGCTTCGCGGTAGGGAACGATATAGGGTGTCCGCTGTGTAGGCGGCGGCGGCGGCGGTGAAGACGACACTGACGGTGGCGCGGGGGCAGCAGGCATTTCGGGTATCGTAGACGGGATTTGTGGAGATGCAATTGCAATGGTCGTGATGCTGGTGATGGAGATGATGGGTGGTGGTATGGTGGTGTGGAGTACGGCGCGCAGTCATCTTATTAATACGAAATATGGCCTGGCGATGCAGCACCCAATTAGCGATAACCAAACTACGTCACGTCCGTCGCGTCTCCTACCATCCTACTTCGACACCGACGACTGATGACGATGGAGAATGCACCATGCCAGGAGGTGGACTTCGAGGACCGCATCATCCTACACCCGTTAACCGCAGCGGCAAGGCTTACCGCCCGGAAACACGCCGAAAGAACCAACCTTAACAGCACAGACGATGCCCCGCCAATCATGCTTCGGCAATACAGTGATGTCACAGAGTTTACCATCGGAAGGGAGGAAATTTCACCCACTCTAGTTCTACAAGTCCCAGAAGGCCTGGATGACAACGAATGCGTGTATATTAATACCTATCACGGCTCCATCTTTCCAGATCCCGACCGAAAGGGTGCAGAGTTCTGGAGCAATGCGCCATTTTCTCCCTTTGTTGCAACGTCCGAGTCTGACGCTTCCGACAAACTTACGGCTAATCGGGGTCAGTCGGTCTTCCTATCCACTAGTAATACTCTGACCTGGATTGTTGAATTCACCAAAATCCATCGCTTTCGTCTCGTCTTTCCGCCAGATTATGAGCACCCAGGTCGCAAGCAATCAGATAATGAGCAGTACACTCCGCTGCTGCAATATCCAGTGCCAGATCTATCGGCGGCGACCGAGGAATGGCGATCGTTCGAAGGGAATGCGCAAAAGCTTCCCGCCCCTACTCCCGAATTCGCTGAGCCGGCGCGTAGCGGCCCGTTCATACTATCCGAAACCATTCACGAAACGGACTCCACCCTCGTCACCAACATCCGCCAAAACGGCACCATCGTCGCCGTTAGGAAGATGCTGCGTGGAAAGAACATTGCCTCTGCAGCCCGTACGTGGCAGCGCGAGCATGGCTTCTTCAAGACTCTTCAACACGCCAATCTACCGCATCTTATTAACGCCAATGCCCTAGATCTGTCTTTTATTATTACTTACGTTGGCCAAGACCTATCCAAACACCGGAATGCTGCGGGTACCTGCAACCTTAAGGGACCAGCACAGTACCGCATCTGGCGCGACATTGCCAGCGCGCTTAAATACGTGCACAGCAAGGGCATTATTCACATGGATATTAAAGCCGAGAACATACTGCTTGCGGAGAATGCCGGCAAAGCTGTACTCTGTGACTTTGGCAGTGCGTGGTGCACCCCTATAAGTTCGCGTGTTATCTACGGCGGCACACCACGTTACATACCACCAGAACTACTCCGGAAAAACGAGAGGAGCTTCCCTGCAGATATCTGGGCATTGGGTATTGTTATGTTATATGTTTTTGGACAGATACAGTGTCCGGAGCAGAGTGGCTGGTGGATCCGCGATATAGCGCGTGAGACTGAGAGTAGACGGAAGGAAAGAGCACGGGGTGAAATGATGGATTGGCTTGCGAAGGTTGAGCTTGTAAAGGACCAGATCCCTTTACAGCAAATATATGCGAAGCTTTTGCTATGGATGTTGGAACCAAATCCAATGAAGAGGATTGTTGCCACAGATCTTGCGGCGGAGACAGCGGCTATGGTGGAAAGCGCTACGATCTTGGGGAAAGGGCGGACTCAATCCGGTACTAAACCTTCGGCTATCACACTGTAACGTATGCCTCGTACGTATGGCTTGCTACGCGCGTGTACGCTTAGCCCTCCCGCACCTATATCTATATCTACATATTCCATATTTGATGAAGTTGTCTCCTCGCGGCGCTGACATTAAACGAGCCATCAAACACGTTGTTAAACGGCGAAACCTCCAGACATCTTCATTAGCTAATAGTCCTGCTCCCCACCACGGCGATCGCAAGCGACCGCTTGAATGTGTTCATGCGCAGGCCTCATCCTTTGAGGGCACGCCCGCCTCTTCCGCGAATGCATGTCTCACCTGAAGGAAGCTACTTCCCGCGGCACCACCGTTCCGCACTAGAGCACCTTGAAACATCTTAATGAGCATAATGTCCGTACATTGAGCCCTCCCCCGAAGGTAGAGGTATGGATTTTAGCTATAGTATATGTTCCTCGGTTGCTGTGGGCAAACTTGGACTCACAGTGGAGTAATATACACCCCCACGCGCTTTCCTTCTTCGCGCGCCTGCGCTCCTTTCGCGTCAAGATGAGTACGCTCGTAGCTGCCACTTTTAGCTCACGTAAAGGTAAGGGCGACCGACCCATCGCCTTATCCTCTCACCCACTAACCTCCCCCTCAAGGACCTATTTACCTCGAAAGGTGGCAACAATATGGGCTGCTCTCTCCAGACAACGTTCGAACGCCTCAAACGCAACTCCATAGAGTCACCCAAGATCTACAAAATCGTCTCACACCCAAATGTGACTTGACGTGAAATTAAAATAACGTTACTGTAGGTACCCGGCATAAGTAGTGTACATGGCCCGCGCACCGACAGGGGTCTGTAACCTACCGAAAATCAGCATTTGCCCACAACCACATCTAATAATTAATTGCTATGTAGTGCATTAGAATCTCCTCTAAAATCTCTCTCCAGGGCATGTTTTAAAAAAATTCTATGGTGTAGTTGTCGCTAGAGGCTCCCTTGTAAAGACCCCTGTCGGCGCGGGCCATGTACACCACTTATGCCGGGTACCACAGTACACCGCAGTCATCATGTGAGATCGCGGGATCGATCTCGTACTAGCCGGATTAGGAAACGGCTTTGATTCGAAGTACCGACCAGGGTGGCAATCAAGCATGAATATGCGCGCCACAATCGCCACAAGGGCGGGGATGACTTCTTACTATCGCGGTGCACTGAGAAGCGTGAGCAATCTATCAGTCTTAGAGGCGAATAGGGGTCGATGATCGTGCTGCATGGTGTAGGCCTATATTTATGCATAGGAGAAGGCTCTACTTGATCAGGCGCGAAGGCATTAACGCTACTGTAATTTTTGTATACACAAGGGCGAGAGCAGTCTAAAGTAGGCTTAAAAAATTTATTATTAAGAGACTTTAGGAAATTTCAACGCGCTAAGAATATAAGAGTTGTTTAATCTTAAAGTACCTGTGGTGTGTCTCGCCACACTGTGCGTCTCGCGACCCCGGGATGGACGTTAGAAGGAACAAAGGGAGGGTTGAGAATGTCGCGTAGACGGCGGAGGAGAGTATTTCGATGCGGCGGAAGACTATGGATGACATTAGTGAGGATGTTGGCGGGGCAAAAGAGAAGATGCCTAAAAAGCCCCTAGCGTAACGGGATGGCCCTAACGATATTTGCTAGCACTAAAATACTGACATAATGACCATCGTATAGTTAAAATTGAAACAAATTCCAGCGCTATTTCTACCCCCACCTACCCAAACAGGAAAGCGCAACCGGGAGCCCAGCACCGGTTGCCAAAGGAGCCTTGAGGAACGAAGGGGAGAGAGTGGAGACCTCGCGGCACCCACGATGTCCCTGCTAGCTGTGCAGTGCTCACTCCTAGCGAGGCTAAACGTAGCGACTTATTTTCTACCAATATACGGCGACGATAGTAGCGTGCCTGTGCTGTCTATATTTATGTTCGTCCTAGGTACACCAGTCGTTACTAAGAGAAACACCTATCTAGGCTTAAAGCTAGTCAATGGGTCAACGTAAAGAGCTCTCGATACTATCCTTAATCAGGCGTACCCAGGCTATCGTATCTTAGGCAACACTACCCTTTACTTCACGCCGCTAGCCAATATTGCTCTTGCGGCAGAATCAACCAAGGACTTTAACTCCGTCGGCATGCCGCCTAAGACCATCCTCTTTATCCCACTAAGTTCGAAGATAGAGTGCGTAGGGAGGCGTCCATAGCAGCTACACGACGTCACCCGTAGCGGACTGGCATGCACGGCGGCCTTCACTTGTACAGAATACAAAGTTCGGGGCAGGAATTTGGAGCGAGTGGCGCTGGAGCTGCGGGGGACGAGGGCGGTGCAGGTGTGCGGACAAGCGGTCCCTGCCAATGCGACCCGTATAGCTTAACCACCCCCTCTGCGTGATAGAACGCCCATCGTGCTGGGACATATCCGAGGTACTTTAGCTTCATACCAATCCAGAGTCTGTATACATACTTAATTTTTATATGTGTTGAATGGCCTATCCTTCAATCATTGAAGATGATCGATAGGGTTTTGATCTAGAGATAGACCAGATGGTGTACGTACGTACGAAGAAACCTAAAAGGGTGCGAAAGCAAAACAAGTATATTCAAATCTGTCTTAAAGGTGCTCGCACGAAGTGTCCCCTTTATGGTAGGCACTTAGTCTGTGCGTACGGGCAGTGGCCTCGTCGTCGTGCCAACAGCAAGACGACGAGTTTACGCACGTGATAGAGGCAATCTGAGGACGACACCTTGGTCTCATTCAATATTGCATTGTACTCGACCCCTGCCCGTTGGGCATCAATCTGAACCTCAAGAGTGATGGGGATGGTTCACGGAGCCGAGGTAAAAGGCTTGGCGGTGACTAGGCTCCGTATTCCAATAGTTCAATGTGGCACGATTCACCGGAATGAATTCTAGTGCTATCTCATGCCAAATATAAAACAGGAGGCGATTTCCTTCTCATCGTAAGAAGCATCTCGAATTCTCGTTTGCCGCACCGTCCTCACAACCTGAAATTAAGAGAGCTACGTAAGCAGATCCTCTTTGTGAAGTCCTATTTCTATTAATATTTTAAGATTATTCACCATGGCCACAACAATCGCTGGCGAACCTATCAACTATGAGACTTGCCCCGATTGCAAGTTCAACAACATATCTGGTGCAGAAAAATGCGAGAAGTGCGGAGCAGTTCTTACTGGGGGTACTCAGTAAGCACCAAGCGGTACGGTAACCATTACAAGCATGGTTACTGTAATGCTAAGTCCTACTATTTTAGGCTTAATCGGAATTGGCACAAGTGATGGAAGACTGTATGAATTGGCTCTAAAATGAATTATTTTCCAACTGCCCTTTTCCATGCCTGATACATTTCCATATCTGACCTAAGTCCTTCTCGTTCTAATGCACTTGCCAACAGAACTGCCCAAGCTCGCCTTTCTGCTCCGTGAAGGGAAAAACCAGCAGAGACGAGTGGCTTCGTGCCTAGCCAGAACATCGGATAGAATGCAGCAGACTCCCAATCAACGATTCCGACAACGCTTCCATCCTCTGTCACTATAATATTTGGTGGTCCAAGGTCTGCATGATAGAAGTAGAACGGCTCTATATGGCCCTCGAAGATTGGAGATTCTGAAAGGTAAGACCGTAGTTGGCTGAAGGAATAGGGTCCCAAAAGCTGGGGCTTCCACGAAGGTTCCGAGTCCGGAGGGCGGGCTGCTAAGAAGGGTTCTAGGACTCCGTTTCCATCTGCAGTCATCAGCATTTCCGACGTTGATAACGCCAGTGTTCTGCAAAATTGCGCAATCGTGCCAGCAATTTGCATACGTCGATCGGCAGAAAGTGACTCCCATGCCTGATCCAGTGTCTGTCCTTTCAAGGCTTTGAGAACTAAAAAGGAACGGTCCCAGTCAACATCTACCCATGAGAAGACAATCTCAGGTGTCGGAATCGAAGATATGCTGTTGACAAATCGGATGGTGTCGCTCTCAAGTTGCATACCGTGGCGCCAGCCTTTGACTTTGACAAATGTGCCTCCAATGTTCCAAACTGCTGCTGAGGTGCCCGCGTGGTGAAAGCGATCGCTCTCCGAATCACCTAATACCATCGAGTTCTTTTCATCTGCGGAAGACTTGCGAATACAGTATGTATTTCCATCGGCTTCCCAACTCACTACAGCGTCGTTGGGCACGTTGACAACAAGCTCGCAGACATAAAGGGAGCCAAGCAACCAGTGGTTTTGTCTTGTACGGATAACGGAGTCTTCAATGGGAGGATTCATAGGACTAAAGACATTAGCTTAGCCTTGGACAGAAAATGCATGCTATGTACCAAAACATGTTGGGCGGTAGATAAATGTGGGAGCCGGTGCCGCCACCAATCAGCCAAGTGCTTGTATCGAGGTGTTTAAGGATTCGTCGATGAGATTCTTTCTTCGTTTGCGTTCGACGACTATATGGTGTGCCTGATTTCGGCGACGAGGAGCATATCCAAGAACAAGTGGTTGCGGGAAGAAGTGGAGAAGGTGTGAGTAGATTGAGAGTATGCGCGAGCGGTGACGTTGTAGGGAAAAGGCGGTAAGGCGGTGGACAGGATACGCCTAGTGGTGAGGAAGGTAGTGGGAGGTACAGATGTTAATCCGCCCGGCTCTAAGCCTAAAAGGAAATTAGTACGCTAAGCTGACTAACTGATTCCTGGGATAATAACATAACTTCTAGCTGCCCATACAGACGAGTATTTGTCACGTGCTACGCAGTTTGGGAAGTTGATTGCTTTGATTTCTACACAAGCTGAGTATCTAGCTATATATACAGAGAGAGTCCCCAGCACAGGCCACCTAGGGACCAGGTTTGATCAAGCATTTCCCCATTTCCTCGGTATCACCGCGTTAACCGTTGCTTTTAGGGAATCTCCTCATCAAACGGAGTCCTGAAGCGCTCTGTTATACAGACACCCGTGACAGTATTCTTTGGCTGGCTGCGCTTTGAGGGAGGCGGAACAACCCTGAGTCTGCGACGGGAGTCTACCAATCCTTACGCTGTTCCGCCTTCTGCGTGCCATCTCTCAGACAGAATGATCGTCCCATCTTAGTCCTCCTCCTAATACTGTACCCACCTCTCTATATAGAATTTATAGAGCTTGTACGGGCTATTTTTAAAGTTAGATGTACCTTACTACTCTAGATCGTCCTTATATTCAAGCTATTTAATACGGTACTATAGCTTTCCGCGATTAATATAAGTATTAAGGATCTTCTCTACCTCGTATTTATCGTCTTCGCCCGTATTACCGCGATAACGCATTTCCGCCTCCTCCACCTTCGAAAAGCTATTGAGCATGCCGCCTATGGTACCTGCAACTACGACTACAGATGATGGGCCATGGACCGTTCAATGCAAATCCCGCGACTACGGAGATGAAATGGACGCCCGATCAAGAGCCTCGAAAACGTTGGTTACCGGCTATCGTGCAACTAGGCAGCTCAAAGTGGCATGTAACAGTTGCCTTCGAGGGTTCACTGCACTCAGATAGGTTGGCTCGTGTGGAAAAGAAAATACGGCGCCAAGATCTTGCGAATCTTTGCTTTTGTCTCGATTTCAGCCGTCTAGAGCTCTTGGATGACAAGGTGACAGAGTTGCTTATCAGGCGCGACAATGACACCACCCCTTCGCCGTATCAGATGGATTTCGCCTTTCCTGAGATTTTCTTACCATTGAGGATCATCCCAGACCCGGGCAGCGAGTATTATCCCCTTCACACCAAATTGCGACTCTGCCTTCGGGAAGACCAATATCATGTCCACTTTCCAACCATTGATTCAGACGTTTATCTTACGACACCCTTCTCGGAAATTAAAAAGAAACGCGAACTTAGCGACGGCGTACATGAAGTGCAGCTCATCAGTGGCAATATGCCGCTTGTCTTCAAGGAAGTTGAGAAGCCTCTGTACACGCCCCGAGACAGTCAAGTACTGTATCAAGAACTTCAAAACCTACAACTATGTCAAGGTCTGACAGGCATAGTGCAGCTAGTTGCCGCCGTCGTCTCCCAAAACCCATATCAAACCACGCAGCCCGACACCACAATGACTGGATCCATAAAGAGAAAGAGCTCAACCCTAAGGGCAATCCTTCTCGAGTATCATTCCAACGGCACGCTAGAGGCTGCACTTCGGGATGCCGCACAGTCGAATCACCAAACTATCTCACTATGGCAAAAATGGGCATTGCACATTGCCCAAGCACTCGGCCACCTCCATCAGCGTGGGATAACCCACATGGACCTCAAACCATCGAACATTCTCATCAGCGCAGAGCACAATGCCATTCTGACTGATATCAGTGGTATCGGGGGTACAACTCGCGCATGGTTAGCGCCTGAGATGCTTTGTATATCAGAGCCGCTATCTGAAAGCATGGACTCGCGAGTGCGGAACGATGTCTGGGCTCTTGGCAAACTATTCCACAAAATGGCGCAAGCTTCCTGCGACAGGCTTGAAGGGTTTCGACTCAGCGACGTTGCTTTAGCTGCTACTAGAAACGACCCCTCTTCACGAATTTCCCTTGATGGTATAATTTCCCGTCTTTCACAATGTTCAGAGCCATCTTGTTAGAATTTGGTCCAATCAATGCGGGGTGCGGGGTTGTTCGACTTTCGGGCGCCCCAGTTCACCAACACCTGTACGCACACCTGCACGCATGCAATGCGCTGGCAGAGCGCGGGGAGCTCACATGCGGAGATAGTGATGGATAGCGTCGTATGTCGCGAATCCGACCCGGGTATAACATCAGTTCCAGTTCTTCAGCTTCTGCTGTGGGAGTAATTCGGTACAGAACTGCCGTAATCATGAGTAGAGGTTGTGGTTGTGAGGTGGGGCAAAAGGCTAGTGAAGGCTACATGGTTGGACGTTTGATGCCAAGCCGCTAATCCGTCGTCGCTGGGCCAGTCGAACCCTGGAAGCTACGGCATCGATTCGACCCTCCATCCCCACACTGTATGCCCTCAATGCATGCCGTCACTGTCGCTGCGTGGATTTGCGAACTCAAATCTCCTGCGTGCTCTCGTTGGTGTCCTCCTCCTCCTCTGCCCACCCGCAAGCGCGCGCGATATAACCATTGCGAGAGCCCGCACCCGCGCAAGACACGCCATCTCGTGCTGGCCGAGATGGCCGCTAACGACCAAAACAAACTCGTATCGTCATCACACAAAAAAGAATATCCAGGCATGCTCAAGACCATGGAGAAGAAGCGCATACGCACACCCTCGCCCCAAAAGCGCCAATTCCCCGTCGACGCGTACTCGCCAGACGCAGACTCCCTCGACGAGCTCGATGAGCTCACGCCCCGGCTACGCAACCACTACACACATCCTATCCCCTACCTCTCGTATAGAGAGAGTCTTGCCACCATCGCAGATGAACTCGATAGGAACGACGACGCGCTCCAGGCCCGGTCGCCTTTGCGATCGCTCCCGCAGTCGCAGTCGCGGTCGGCGTCCTCCGCCCGCTCGGCAAGCCCCAAGAAGGTCACTTCATTGTGGAATGTTGGAAACGGCGTCATATACACAAACCTGGCGAATACGGCAGCTTCCCGGCGCGTGCAACTCGGGACTGTGGGGCTTACGCTCTTGGAGACACTGGAAGACGTGTCCGACGGCCCTGTGTTCGCTGCGAGGTTGAAAGCACAGCTAGCGGAGGCGGGCATCGAGAGGATCAAGCCCCACTTATTGGACTAATCAGATGACCGGCCAATGGAGGAGCTGCTGTGCGAGCTGCGCACCGTACAGACCATCAATGCGCTGTCGCATCGTTGTGCGGAGAATCGGGACCACGAGAGCGAGTGGAACAATCGCGTGCACACAAAGGTCTTGGAGCTGGCGCTGGGGAATGATGAGGTCAGTGTTGGATTTCGGAATGTGTAAGTTCTAGTCTGCTGCCTCGACTCGAGCTTTGCTGACTAAGTCACTACTGTGCAGAACTGCTGCAAGAATCACGTCTGAATTCCGGCCCACGCATTCCCCCGGTCTCACTACTGGCAACATCGTCGATTACGCCATGTTCCTCGAGCTCTCGGGTCCTGCTCACGATGCCATCTTATCTCTCATTGGCATGTCGTCCGAGTCCATCAACCACGTTAGCTATGAGGGTCTGCGGACCCGACCTATAGCCGTATCAATCGAGACCAAAACCGAGAGTCGGACTGTGGAGGAAGCGAAGGTGCAGCTGGGCGTGTGTGTCGCGGCACAGGTAGCCCGGATCGAAGCGCTGATCCAGCAGGTTGCTGTGCTGAAGGCGAACAAACATGGAGCAAAGAGGGAAGCCAGATCGGAAACTGGCGGAAGGGGACGACGGAAAAGTCGAGGAAAGGGCTGTAAAATTTCGCAGTCGCAGACGCAGCAACCAACTCCGACTCCCACCATTGACGCTGTCAGCCCGGATCCCACAGACCTTCTCTCACAAATTGTGTTTCCCCTCCTAGATGTCCAGTCCGAATCGTGGTCACTCTTCTTCGGGCGGGTCTCTAACTCTCCCGACACGTCGAGTTCAGACATCCGGAAACCCGCCTCGCACATCCAGATCTTCCATTCCATTGCCCTAGGCAACACGGCGAATACGGTGCAGACCTATCGGCTAGTAAAGAGCTTGAAGGTGCTGAGGGCATGGATCGACGGAGATTTCCGGAAGTGGTGGGATAAGATTTTAGGGGTTGACGAGGTGGAGTGTGAGGATGGATCGAGTTGATACCATCCCAATTTTTGTGGGATATTTTCAAAATAATTAACTATTAAAACCACCGGCATTTCCATCCGTCGCAGGATATTCAGATAAACCTTCGAGATTTATTTATTGCGTTTCAGAGGCGCCTGTCGACTGCAAAGAGCCCGTAGAAACCGCGGCCACTTGCTGCCTATCCGAAGTGCCGTCGGAAGCGCTGCCCCCAGTTTGGCGATTGCCACCGTTCACCCCTCCATTGGTGTTTCCCCGGCCTGTTGAAGCAGTATTGCCTGAGCCGGTGGGAAGATTCGACGGGCGACTCGTCATGATGGGCGGCGATGCTGGTAATACCGTTGAGGTGTGGAAAATGGTCGAAAGTCTCTGCGCCAATAGAGATGACGGAAGATGAGCTTGACGTAGTCAAAAGATGCGTGACAGGCGGCTGATCTTTGCAAGATATGTTTATCGAGGAGTGGCTTTAAGATAGAAGACGAAAAACTCGGTTTGACCGTTGACTTTATACGCCTCTTCTCGTCCCTTGTCTTATACGCCATACCATACTACTCCCTCGATCCACACATCCTAGCACTGTGGAGCGTGTCTGCAGAAGCAACAGCGGCATCCCCCTTGTGCAGGTATTCCATTATCGATATTGCATGCGTCAAGGCCCGAAGGAGTCAAGTCGCAAAAGCATAATCCTGGAGTGTTTACGGCCTGCATGCATGCTGGACATACAGTGGGCGCTACTAGCTTTGGTCCTGGGGATGTGATGAGATGGAAGCAGTGCTATGATTGATCAAGGGGCTTGCAGACCGATTGACTACCGCAGGCCATCGATTTGGGCTCGCATTATTGCAAACCGAGCTGTTGCGAAGGAACCTCCCGCCTCTCGCCCTGCCGGCTTCAAGCTACCCCTTGTCTTGCATTCATGTCCAACGAATCATCTGATCTTCAAGGGATTCATATGGACGTGGACTTCCATCTGGAAATACGGTATTCGAAGTAACCACCCCGTCTTCTAACATATAATAAGCCTCTGGCGTTCGTCTGTAAGTTGAGATAATCCAGGAGAGGGCAAGTAGCACCGAAACGAAGATACTATGTCGTCAACGTGGTTGCCGTCATGGACATGGGAGTTTCAGGGTTCAGTATACGCGAACGAGAATACTTCGAAGCAAAATCTCGGGCCAGGAATCCTGTGTGGTCTTCTATGATCGATCGCATTATTCCTCAGATACCTGAAGACATTTACTCCTTACTATCAGAGCTCGAGCGAGAGCTCGTACGGTACAGTGGGCTATGATATTGATTACAACCCGCATCTCGTTGATCGCCCCGATCTATCTTCTAACTGCGGTCCATCTCCCGCCTACCGCCGCTGCAACATCCTTAGAAGATTTGCCGACGATCCCCGCAACCCAGTTCGAGGTACCGGCAGGGAGCAACCTGAGCGAGGCAGACCCTTTGATGCGTTGAGGCCGCCACAGCGATTTCCGCGATGAATGCGGCATTTATGCAGACTCTTCGTTCTCAGGCGCCAGTGTCGACCGCAACATATATAGAGCGGCATTCTGTCTGGCGAGGGTGCTACTTTTTTTTCAAACTCCTCAAGGATAGAGAAGCCACCGGATCGCCACACCGATATGGCTTCCTCTTGTAGCACGCTTTTATCTGCCCTCCGCTTACTATGAAAATTGTTCCATACGTTCCTCGAGCGCCCGCGCCCAATCCTAGGCCCAAATCCAAGGCTGCATCGAAGTCTACGGTTAAGCCGGCGAAGCATAGCCGTTTAGAAGCCAGCTCACCTCAAGACGATAGGAACTGGTTCGATATCGAAGATTTTCCAATGCCGGATTTGAATGCATCGTGCACTCTTGACCCGGGGGTACCTACTCTCCTTGGAGCTGCAGACACTTCTGATTCGCTAGGCTATGGTATAATCCGCCTACTGCTCGTTGCAGGCTAAGAACTGAACTAACATGGGTGTAGATGTGGTCAGCGGTCCCAGTGCCGCCTCCAAACCGGAGAAGCCAGGGCATCACGAGTCTGGCTGGAAATCGCCTGGCGGAGGGGCAGCGAGTGATGCCGCAAATGTCGCCAAGACCAACTCGGCTTTGAGGGGGTTATTGGACGGAACCAATCTAGGTACGCATACAAGTGGATCGCTGTGCCAGATTACTAACTGGTGATAGAATTTCCATTGATTTTGGACAGCAACGTGGCTGAAGAGAATGCCGAAGAGAATCACAATACAACGCAAGTCGAGCTTAGCGACGGAGGATCAGACTCTCTAGGGAGCGGTCACCTTGCGGCTAGAACCGAACGATACCGTTCCGAACGTGTTGGTGATCTCGGTGCGGCATCTGAGGAGGGTATGGAGGGTGTTCGTTACAGTGAGTAGAGTTCCAGCACGGGGTAAAGTGCCCATTTTGACGTCTTCAGAAGAGCCATCTGTGGCGGAGGACGAACCACTACTCATTAACGATGACGACGACAGCGTGACAAGCAGATCACTATCAACACGCAAACGAACACACTGCTTAACTATTGAAACGATATTCTCCTCGGCAGAAGCACCGGGCTTCACGCCAGACTCGGAGCCAGAAGACACTCGTCTAGCGAAGCGGCTAAGGCTATCCGAGCGACGAGTAGAGAGCCTTATACTCGACGTGCCCACACCCAAGCCAACGCCTTCGCCGATCCCCAGCAGCCCCAGACCTCCGTCCCTCTAGAGCCAGCAAGCCTAGTTCCAAATCTGTTGATAATGGCAGCCAAGGCTATCGAGCCGGAAGCCCAGGCCCGTCATTAAACGACGTCGATGAAGAGAGTCACAATAATGGCGCGCATGCTCAGGGGACATTCTAGGAGGTGCTCTCTTCCACAAGACAGCCCGTCCCTCTTAAGGGGTAGAGAGCGAAATGAACGGAGGTGACGGTGCTGATACTTCTAAGGGAAGCCACGAGAATGGGCTCGGTCAGGTCGGCGAGGTGTCCGGTAGACCCTCAGTGAGAACCTCTCGACGGAGGAAACGCAGCGATCGTCCAGTGCGGGAGACGGGGCGCGGTTTATCACAGACTGCTCCTAGACGACGAGGCCATAGCACAATGCCTATGGGAATATCGCGAGACACAACGCCATCTCAATCCTGTCAGCTGTCTAGGTCCAGAACGGATAGCGCGACTCGGTCTTGCTCCGCACAAACATCCCCTCGGGATCCGAAGACGGGAAGGGGAACCAGCAGCCACTATAGATCTGGCACCAACATTGCTTATCAGATAACCGATATCGCCCATTATCACATGCCAAAGGGCTCGTCGATGGTGGCGGTAACCGTGCATCGCAGCGATTCGAATGCATCTCTCGACCTGATAGCCCTAGATCACAGGCTCCTCGGTGGTGAAGGCGAAGTTTTTCGCATGGTGCAGCTGTCGCCGAATTCATGGATGCTACTGGGATATCGATATGACCATGGCGAGCCCGGCGCATGTACCCGCAAAAGCCCGACGCTGCTCAATATAGACCAGGCGAGCGATCTCTTCAGTAATGCTGTCAGTCATAACACTGATCACCTAGACGACGAAGAGTCCGAGAATGGCGAGGAAGACCCAGGCGAATGCAGAACTCATGCTGGTAATAGCAAGCGGAGGACGCATGTACGTTGGGCGCCGTCGGATGAAGCACGTTTACTCTCGTACAAGGATAAGATGGACATGGACTGGCATCAGATAGTTTCTCGCTTTCCGGGTCGGTCGGAGGGCGCGGTCAAACTGCGCTATTCCACGCCACACAACAAGCGTTCGTAAAGCCATTGCGAGACCCCCATGATCTCAGTTAGGTAGTGTGTGCTTCAGAAAATCAGATTATTTAGAAACAAGTCATGGTCCAACCCTACTTAGACTAAAGCTAGGTTGTGAGGATGACCTGGAAATGCAGAAGCATGCTCGCGCAGCACAACTCCCTGCTTGAGGATAGCCAAGCCGTGCTACTATTTATGCTGATCACTGACTTAGAGGAGTAAAATGTTTTGTATTTGTGAAAGGAGCGGTGTTATCCGTAAGATAAACTTGCAGTAGATTAAGAGTATCCCGACAGCGCCCCAAACTAATCTTTATGGCGATGTATCAACAAGCATAAGTACAAGTGTGCCTTTCGTCACTATCTTCAAACCAGAATCTTCATTCTACAAAGTTCTGGTTATTACGACTTTTTTTGGTGTCTTTTAAGCGGATAGATCACCCAATGGTTCAGTGAGCTGAGAGTCTATCCATGTAGACTCTCTTTGCAACTCGAGATATGGATAAAATTAGATACTTAGAACCCTCTAAACTATGCTTTATCTATTTAGATGAATGTTTAGTCCGTACCACGTTCATGCGCGAAAATTACAACGATCATTTACCAGCTGCATGTGTGTATTTGACTATTCGAGTAATCTTAAGGACTGTAGATGAAAGAAAATATTGCCGGCACAAGGGGCGAAGAGCTAAGCCATGGAAGCTTGTTACCCGAAACTGGTACCAGTCCGTCCTTGGACACCTCACATCCCCACGAGCTGATTGGGGCCCAATTTCAAACCCTCTTCATGTTGCTCGGGAGCAAATCAGGCGCAATCACGCTGGCTCATGTTGCCTCATGGCGAGCTCAGGGTTGTTCAGCTACAGCTCAAGCTGCTAATTATTGTGCCCGATTTCAGCTACTCCTCCACATCTCCAAGAAGCCAAGGGTCTTCTAATAGCTCAGAGGGTGACGCTCTCGATTCTGGCGTCCACCTGACCATTTTGCGGACAAAGTCGAGGAAGCCTTTCTTATTGGAAACTTCAAGATTCCTCACGGAATCTTCCCAAGACACTGATAGGACAGAATTCAGACACTTCCAGTTACCTGTCGATATTAGGTTGGCGGATGCACATCTTTGGAATCAAGTACTTACCTCTGTCATCGAAGTAAACGGAGCTGCACTCGCTTCGCTGGAGGAACTCGAGGGGAGGAGGACCCAAAAGACCAACTATACTAGCAAGGTGGAAGCGGTTCCCATAGTTGCCAGTCTCAGGGTCAAGCCCATCGAACATGCGTCTGTTCTCAAACATGTCCCAGACCTAGAAGCTCTCATCAGTTTCGTGCTATTAGCCACATGCAGAAATCTCGCACCATAACTCCGACATTCCATATATCCACGGCATAGCCCCAGGGCATCTCTAGAATCACTTCGGGAGCCCGGTAGGGATCCGGCTGGATATCGTGGCAGTGCTTGACCCGTCCGTTCCGAGCGAGGGAGAAGTCACACAGGATCGGGCGGCCAAACCTTATTGGAATACCGAATTTTGCGCTTTTGTAGAGATTGTACCCATTGACACTTTTGTAGAGGCTCGATGCCGCGATTTCTTTTGTTTCCCGCTGTTCCACGATCGATGGATCGACTAAACTCAGCAAAATATTCTCTTCTTTTATATCTGGCACTATGTCAATGTTTTCCAAAGCATAGTGAGAGGAGCGACCTGACCTGTGTGAATGATATGGCACTCGCTATGCAAGAAATCTAGTGCGAGCAGCAAATGGATCAAAATTTGCTTGAGCATTGTCTCGGGCAGTTTACGATCTGGGCGAGTATACCGGAGGCTCAATATGTCGTTGGAAAGGACCTCGTGAACTAAACATTGATGGGAATTCCCTGCTCTGCTCGTGACGAAGAAGGAATCCTGAATGGTGCGAACATACATCTTGCCAGGATGGTCGGGGTTCCCCGCGGTGCTGATATGTTTGTAGATGGCAGTTTCGTTGTCAATCTCATCTTCTGCAACCAAATCATGGGCGTAAATTTTCAGTGCGGCATATTTATTTGTGCTGGTATATCTGATCAATGCTAGGCTCCACCTCGCGCCTGAGTTTCACTCACGCTAGGTTACGACAGCACCATATCGTACTTGCTGATCCGAAGCCAAGTTTTGCCACGACCTTATACCTTTCATCGATAACTTCGCCCAAGGTCATCGGGTAGAACTTTTCGAAGCCCACCTCCCTCTCTTCTTCAAACGGAGTGGCCGAGGATGACATGGAGCGCGATGTAACGCGGCCTGCGCGACACAAGGAGAATGAAATAAGGCGAGATCTATTCAAGACCGGCGTTCGCACCCGCAAGAATATATGAGGACGAGAAAACATGGAAACCAAAGATTTCGGGTCTGCAGGTAAGTAAGGGCGAAAGTGGATAGCCAGGGCCGACTTCGGATAAATAACCGCATCGCTTAATAATTGTGCAGCCTGAGCCCGTTATTCGTTTCAAGCGTGGCTCGATGATCACCAGCAATACGACCATACATGCAAACTCCACGCAAAATTGCATCGCGCACAACACTAACATGGAAGCTCAAAGCCTGCTGTAGTGCCAAGGTCTGCCTGCCGCTAGGGACACCAAGGAAGTACCGTAAGCGCACTAGTGGTAGGCGAACAGGTGCTTCAGGTTAACGCCAGTCTCCATCATATAAGCAACGAAGCCTCCTAGAGATTATCCGTTCCTTGCTTGACTAAGTCCACGTGTCTTCAGAGCAGGAAGTTTCATGTATCGTATCATCTCAAGCAGGGCACCTCACGTTGTGTCGAACATTCGCACGCTGCACCCAACTCCGAACAGAACTTCAAAACTTTTGCGTCGCCTGGACGCACCGACCTCTGCACGTCTTTGCCCAGACGCGCACCTACCGTTTCTTGGTCATGCGACGTTCTTCTCTTCAAGACAGATGATGGAATCACTTGGAGAAAGTAAGCAACTTGCGCAGCCTGCTCTCTTTCGTCACGTGACCAGGACACTTACAAGAATGCAGACCCTGAACCCTACCGCTATACGAGTGGCCGATGGCTCCGTCGCGATGCGCTGGAGCGAGAATCGCGTCTAATACATTTCGACTTTGATGCTCTATGTAGTAGGGTTTTAACACTATGTCCTGGTGCCAGATCTGTCACATCGTACGACAAGAAGGAAGGGGGCTTCAACAGAGTGTTCATATTTCACACTGATAACGCCAAACGTATCGTTGCGAGACTGCCCTTTGCATTGGCAGGGCCCTCAAGGTTGACGACTAATTCCGAAGTTGCAACGATCAAGTACCGTAGGTTCCACACTGAGATAATTGGACAGAAGCGGCTCTGCGACTAACCGCTTTATGACTTTCTAGTGCAAGCCGAAACTGGAATCCCTATTCCGAAGATATTGGACTGGAGCGACGACGCTTTAAATGCCATCGGTAGCGAATACATTATCATGGAACATGCATCAGGGATTCCATTGCACGAAAAGTGGCCAACCATGGACGTGAGCGATCAAATCAGGTGCATAGAGGCAATTTGCCAAAAGCTCAAAGAGATCGTCGACCTCAACTTTCCAGCGTACGGCAGCTTGTACTTCGCTGAAACACCATATCTTCCCCCTTCAAAGCTGCCATTGAATCGGGAGTTCTGTATCGGTCCCCACTGTGGGGCTATGTATTGGAACTGTAACGTTGGACAGCCTAGATACTATCACGATGTCAAACCAAATCAAGGACCCTGTAAGTCACTTTATATTTCTTGGGATGTAGAAAACGCTGAGCAAATTCGACAGGGCTGGATGTCGCCGAATACAGTGACGGTCTTATTGACACCGGAATCTCCAAAATCCCACCAACCGGATCGGTGTCAAAACGCCCACGATATCAAGGATCTATCGAAACACATAAGAAGCTGCTCAATTACGGTCGCGCAATGTTAAAGGAAATGGCTAAAAACACTCGGATTCAGAAGGCGGCTAGCCCTGTGATGTTCCACCCCGATCTGCATAAAAGAAACATATTTGTCTCAGAAGAGGATCCCACCGTTGTGTTGGCCATCATAGACTGGCAGTCGACTAGCATTGAGCCAGCATTCTGGTATGCGGATGCGATACCAGACTTTGCGCAACCTGTTTCTGATCCTTCTGGCGAGGATAAAATTGAACCCAAAAGCGAGGCGTGTGCCAAAGCATATGATGTCTGCATTCAATTCTTGGCTCCGAAGCTGTCCGCAGCGAGATCAACGGAGGAAGCTTATCTTCGGCCGTTTCGCTATTGCTATCGCACCTGGGAGGATGGCGCCGTTGCCTACCGTGAGGAGCTAATCCAGACGTCGCAACTGTGGAAAGAGCTTGGGTTTGCGGTGCCATCTCCGTTTCCTCTACCTTGCCCCGATGAAATCGCGGTTCACCAGAAAGAATACAAGCTTTTTGAAGCGGCACACCAACTGAGACATAGCCTGTCGAGTCTGCTCAATACCGCATCTGACGGCTGGGTTCCTCCGCAAGATTGGGAAGGAACTGAGTCTGCGCATCGGGAAGCTTTTGAGGGAATGCTGCAGGAAGTACTCGAAAATGAGCAGCCCGATGACGATGAGCCAATCAGAGGCGAAGATGATCTCAGAGAGATCTGGCCATTCGACCTAAAAGAATGAACCTTTATTGAACCACAGCTGGGGAGGCTGGCGCATCGCAGGGCGAGGAAGAAGTCGACTCATGACAAGTTAGCCACAGAGGCCTTCGATACGGCTACCCAGGATAAAACGGCGGAGCTCGCTAGAGTGCTGGCATCGCTTGAAGCACAAGCAAAGGATAAGCTCGGATAAATAGAATATGGGTTCGTAAATGCAACAAGCTTCTGACAAGATTAGACTGACCGTTTCGCAGAACGGAGATGTCGGCATCATTGTGGCGTCGTTGCATGTGAGGTTGGCGAATCGCCTTTCAAGGGAGATGTACACAGTTGGGAAGGACTATTTTCAGTAGTAAAGTCTTGGCAGGATGCTGGGTAGAACTACGTCTAAGAATGATGCATGCTACGAGATATGGGCCTGCTTCAACATCGGGCCCAGGGAGAGACCACACTCTTTACTAGTCAACCCTCATTTTTTGTTGTCTGGCGTTGCACATTGGGCGCTATTCTACTCGTTTACTTCTGATCGATATAAGTTGGTGCAAAGCGAGGTATTATGTCTCATGAGATACCATACTTTTATTGATATCCTACAGAATATATGGATCATGTTGCCGAGAGCGATGCTCGGTCGCTAGGACCGTTCGCATCACTCAGCATGACGGCTCTGCCATGAATCTCTCTAAGTCTTGTCAGGTGTGCTGAAGGAGGGCCAGTCCTTCTCCATGGGGTTAGTTTGGAGTGTTATTGGATGTTTTGGCACCGGCCATAGCATGTGGGGTTGAGGCTCAATTCCCGTGAGAGGTGATGCCGCGCGGCTCGAAGCTGCGCAGTAACTGTTGTGCAAGAGGGGTATTTGGGCTCTATCGTTCATCTCATTCAGCTACATCGCAAATATATAGCGTGCTTGCAGAGTAGTTTATTCGGCCTTGGTACGGCTGAAACGTTGGATATACAGATACCAAATCGAGAGGTGCGTGGCGGCCTGCCGAGGCGGCTACGGCTGCTGGCAGAGACGCTGCTGTCTTTCAGTCTTTCGAAACTTGAGTTCTCCCTTAACTTACTGTATCAATGCGCTGCGCAACCCGCGCTCTGATTTAGCGCAGACCAGGAAGTGGGCCTTGACTGGTTAAGTAATATCAAGTGTGATAGAGGGGTCCTTCTCCGGTCTCCTTTCAATATAGAACTACTCCGATGTGAACTCCCTCTATTTTCTGGCGATTTCTATTTTTATGCTACCTGACCATCTTGAGTAGTGTCATGCCGGGTGGTGCCATCCCCGAGGGGAGCCATCCTAAGTCGTCTCATCCCAAGTAGCGTCGTCCCGGGTAATTTTTAGTCTAAGTTTCGAAAGTCCCCTGCAGTGAAATGGGATGGTGACAAAGATGGCCCTCGCTGTCCTAACCTCTCATTTATCTCATCAATATTATTCGGTATTGGAGTCTCGTCATTATCTGAATACTGATATCCATAAGGATATACACCCATACACCCACGTTGATAAGTGCGTCTCTTAAAGGTAGGATCTTTTGATGATAAAGTCGTCCTTCGTGTACTCTGGCTCGTCGCACTGGAAGGGTCGGTTCCAGTTTCAATTTGGGAACGGCTTGAACGGGATTGGCTTGAACTCATCGTACAGATGGCTTCTGTTTGCGGTGCTGGGTACTGATACGAATTAGCGTGATTCTCTATAGCATAGACATAACCCACTCTGATATCGCGAAGGCATGGACCAACGTGGCGAGAAAAGCGCTTGAGCAGTTTGACCAGATCCTCTTTCAGGACGGACCGCGCTTGCGGCTCCGGTGCAACAGTTCCAAATCGTCGGCGCAGTGCTACTGATACCAGCTTCGACATCAATACCTGCATCAAGCTCTTCGAACCTCCCCCTTCCATTTCGTCCTCTATCCTTCAACTCCTGAAACCGCCGCCGAGCCACTTCCGCTCACGTTGCCATCACCCATGTCGCACAGCAAGGCATTGCCGGGTCCCTCAGCAAGCGTGGAGGGGAGTCAGTGGGCCGGGCGGTGATTCCGTGTGCTTCGAGTGAGGCAGCTCTTCTGGCCCACCGTTGTTACAACTTGTCTGGGCGAACTCGAGTGCGAGCAAGTGTTTGAGGATTGGGAGATCGCAGCCGGGGGAAGCGGGGGCGATAGCTATTGGAGTGGGACTTCCACGCGGTGATCACTGTCCGGGGACTCCTTCGGGTCTAGTATAGTCCCTCGCTTATCTATATCAGGCATCAAGCAACCTCTAGTATAAGCACTCGCTGACCAGCCAGCCACACTTGTTCTGTCATTGCCTGCTTGCGACTCTCTCTGTATACTGCATTCAGTAAACCTAGACTATCACTGCTGTTGATTTCCCATTCTCACCAACTCCGGAAGAGCCCATCTTCTCATCCATTCCGACTGCAAGACTTGCTCGGCATTGGGCCTCTCGTATGGCCGAAAAGCCAGCATGGACCTTAGCAACGTCAACAAGGCCGCTCTCTCTTGTTCCCCCACTTTCTCCATTTGAAACTCTCGCCTTGGCTCTTGAATGCAGAATTGAAACCATTCTGCCCACTGTTTCCTTGTCGCATCGGATTTTCTCGCTCCACTTTCATCGAACCAATTTGATCGTGCATTCCATTGTTCCCACCACTCGGGTGGCAGTTTTCCCAGCACATCTACATGCTCCTTAATCATCCAGTCGATAGATGGATTGTACGCCTCAAATATTGGACGTTGGCCAAGGATGCTCCAGATAGTGCAAGCAAGCGCCCAGATCTCAGCAGGAAAAGAGAGGGGCTCGTGGGGCGAGAAATATAGCTCCGGAGGAACCAGCAGATCCGGCGTGTTGGAGTAGTATCGAGGCGTAGCGGATGGCATGAACGATTCGCCGAAATCAGCGAGAAGGATGGAGGTATCAGAGAGACGTACGTGATCACTTGCTATTCCAAGCCAAGCGGGCATAATGCCGTGGGAAGGTACTCCCTTCTGGAGTGGCTGATTGTCCCGTCGTTCTACTGGTTCTAAACGAGGATAGTTGTATTTCTCGTAGAACTGGTCGGGTGTGAGATCATCAATGCTCTCGGGAAGACGTAGGAGCACATTTCCAAGGTGTAAATCTGGAGTCAATAATGATCAGTATTGGATGAAGCAGCAGCACGTGAGCCCTTAACAAAGCGGATTTCAAGGCTACTTACCAGCGTGAACTATGCCAACGGAATGTAGTGAAGCGATGGCTTGGACAAGTTGGGCGACGATTGCCCGAGCCACGGAAGGCTGGAAGAGTCGAGAAACCGACGCATCTTTGGCATCCGCCAGGCTCATCCTCGCAGGAACCGTGACCAGGCATGAATGTGTGCCATTCGGCCCCTTTAGGTTAAACTCATCCAACACCGGTGGAATGATCGCTTTTCCAGGTGTTGCCGCATATGCCAAGTGTAGATCACGTATTAGACGGAGCATTTCCACGTCTTTGGGCTCAGTTCTGGCGATTCCAATCTTGATGGCGACATATGATCCTGCAATCTGATCTCTTGCTAGCCAAGTGGTTGAATAAGTACCAAAGCCTAGCTTGTGCACGATCCTGTATCGGTTATGGAGGTGGTCGCCAATAGCCACCGGGTGGTAGCCGCCCGGACGATAACACTCGAGCCGCTCAACGTCTTCCAGTGGCATATATTTAACATCGCTGTCCACTTTCCTGGCGTCATCAATAGTGGAATGGTCCATTGCGTTACGCAAGGTTGTTCTGGTGAAAAGAGGAGCGACGCGGGAAGATAGAGGCTTGCTAATCGTCGCAGAGGTTCTCCAAAAGCGAAAACGAAAGCTGGCGGAAGAAAGATTTGTTCTCATGGCGCGAAAGAGCCCGGAAATATAGATATGAGACTGGCTTCGCTTGGACGGTCGGCCTGCGCGCTTATTAAAACCCTGGGGGATGGTTGCAATAGGAGGGAAGAGCGTAACTCGGTTAGGTTCGTTGCGGGACGGAAATAAGCCACGTGACTATTCGACATCACAGGTTTGCGTATCCTCGCATAGCACGCCAGCGGGTCGAACGGGCGTCATGCTCAGACAAGTGGCATAATACTAATTTCTGCCTGCTATCGTGACTTATTGCTACTATCCGCGTCAAAATTCGGTTTGTGATCCGAAGATCAACAGTCGGAGGTATACGAGATGATAGGTGTGTCGTCGAATCCGGCCGGGACGCTTAGAGGAGTTACGCGAGAGAGTAGTAATAAGGTCGAAGACGGCACTCTAGGTGTCGATATTGCACTTTCGGTGGATAACGAGTTTAACGAGTGGGCGGTAGTGATCGTAGTAGAAGTCGTCTCGGATACGCCTGAAAAGCGGAGATAGCTCAGAGGCGACATCTCCGCTCCCGGTTTTCGAACGAAGACTGAAAGCAATCTCATGACTCTGTAACGTGATAGACGTCTCGATATTGTTTTTGGCGGTCTAGCCCTGGAAGGCGTGCGATGAGGTCGCGATCGTCTTGAAGAAGGGCAGCCATCGGAGACAGCCGGATGGCTTGTCAAGAATCAGTGGATGGGTGCTCGGTTGCAGTAAGCGATGTGACGATAGCAGAACGCGGTGACGATGTCTTTGGACGATAACAGAGATTGATTGTCGCCATGCCTGGCCTGGCCAGAGACTTGGCGAACAGCTGACGTGTATTATATAAGCCCGCACGGCCTCGGCACTACTGTGGTATCCGGCATAAGTAGTGTACATGGCCCGCGCACCGACAGGGGTCTTTACAAGGGAGCCTCCAGCGACAACTGCACTATAGAATTTTTTAAAATATGCCCTAGAGAGAGATTTTAGAGAAGATTCTAATGCACTACATAGCAATTAATTATTAGATGTGGTTGTGGGCAAATGCTGATTTTCGGTATGTTACAGACCCCTGTCGGTGCGCGGGCCATGTACACTACTTATGCCGGATACCACAGTAGGTTCCAGCAATAACGTGTTTTACCACTCCGCAGCCAGCTAGGTATCAATCCCTTATCCAGCCCCACTCTACACAGCGGCGGTGTCTTCAGCCCTGAGTGTTGGGCTCAGTCGTCGCATCCCGTGTTACCATATCATAACTAGACGGCTACCGCTGCCTTTGATTCACGCGCTGTGTTTTATGAACTACCCGTGGAATTTCACACTCTCTCCCTGCCGTAGCCACGATGGTGACTCTAAGTATTAAGTAAGATATAAGGTAAATACGATGGAGCAATAGAGTTACTTATGCTTACCGTCCTTCTCCCTTAAATTGCGTGGTATGTCGGGCTCGCTAGCACTTGGCATATCGACGTTAGCGAGAGGACGTCGTTAAGGGCGTTAAAGTGTTGACGGCGATATTGAGCACTTGGGGGGCTCCTGGCATGCGTTGGAATCGTTGGAGATCCAGGCCGCCTCGACGTCTATCCGGCACTTGTGCGCGCGTCCTCTTCGGCGGTTTTGCGATCGAGGTTTATCTGACGTTTGGTGATTCTCAAGGCAGAACGTGCTAATCGGGCCGAATTCGAGAAACTCCTTCGGGAGGAGAGGCAGGCGGAGCGGGATCATGACCTTGCGTGTCAACTCGCTGGACTCCCTCCAAAGGAATCTCAGCATTCGCGACTAGAAGTCGATTGCAAGAAGCAAGATATAGGGCTGAGCGAGGATGGGAACTCCGCTTTGCACTTTACAAGTACCATTGCCAATTCTAAGGAATACATAGCCACTATATCAGATGAGCGTCAATCCTCCTTTTACTTTGAGCAAGGCTACAGCGGCACCCTCAAACTGATCGAGGAACCCACGGCCGAATCCTCAACGCCGGGGCCATCCAAAGCCAAAGCCAAAGCCAAAGAAGTTCAGACTGGAGATGGACATCCCACGCACATCTTTTGCTCCGCTTGCATGGACCGGCACGCGCGCCTCGACGTATGGGAACTTAATTGAGAACGCCGAGACGACTTAATTGAGAACGCCGAGACGATGTTGCTCATCATGCTTATTGCCGCAGCTGCCTCGTCGACCTTTCCAAATCAAATTTGACGAACATGACGCTCTTCCCGCCTCGTTGTTGCGGCGTACGCATCCCGTTGTCCAGCTGTGTTCATTTTTTCCGCCGGAGCTGGTGGGCCAGTATGTGGAGAAAGAGACGGAGTTAGCGACGCGGAACCCGATCTATTGTAGTAACAGGTTTCGTGCGCTGTTTATCCGGCCGGAAAATGTCATAGCAGATATCGCGACGTGCCCCACCTGTGACGCGAAGACTTGTACTGTGTGGAAGAATCCAAAGCATAAGGGATGATGTCCGGAGGATCCAGCGGTGCAAATTTCGATGGATGTTGCGGAGCAGAAGAAATGGTAGCGGTGTTATAAGTGTAGGCTATGGTTGAATTACTCGGGGGATGCTACCACATGCGGTAAGTTCAACGGAAGGAGTGTGATGGAATTGAAGAATAATGAACCGATAGATGTCGATGCGGCGGCGAATTCTGCTATGTTTGTGCCAAGCCCTGGAAAACATGCTCATGTTCCCAATGGGACGAGAACCGTCTCCTTCTCAATGGCCGCCCTGTTGATGCTCCCGCTCGCCCGATCGCAATGCCTGAAGAGGAAGAAGTGCCAGAAGCAGACCCAGCTGTGGACATCTTGAATGACTTGCATTTGCGACTTCCCACTGTTGCCGGTGGTTTTGCTATCAATAACGAAGATGAAGAGTCAGGTGATGGGGCGGCGCCGGTGTTGGATGTGTCCATCGGTGACTTGGTGTCAGAAGGCATTCAATCGGTTGCTGGCTACCCCAGGAAGGAACCCAGGTTTTCTCCGGAGCGCGGCTAAGTATAAATTTGAATCTGACTCACTGGCCCTAGACCAACGCGGGGCTTCCTTTGCTTCTGTGAAGGGCTTGTTTGTGTTGCTCGAGGCGATTCCCAGTAGCGAACGAACGATTGCAGGTATGGCAGAAGCAGTGATTTGTTGCCTTGTTGTGTTGGTCGAGCGCGTTAAACATTGTTGACGTACGGCCAAAGCTGCAGCCCGGCATGTCTATTGCCCAGCGAGCCCGCAGTTATCCGTATTTGCTGTGCATGTTGTCACCATCGCACATATATCTCTTCCTTCGCCAGCACCGCACACGCCAGCCAGCAAACGTGGGTCCAAGTTCAACATAATGAGGAAGCGTTCTCTGAGATCAACTACTACTTCCTTACTATCCAACGCTATAGCCTGAGCCGCCGCCGATGCCCAGCGGACCTTGTCCATCGATCCTCACAGCGGCAGCCAGATGGTCAGCCCTCTAGGGGCGGATGGTCAGGTCGGCACGGCCGTCTCCCCGAAGGGGAGCGTCTCATCGTCTCATCCAGCAGGAGAGTGTGTCCGTAGCGCCACAGCGCAGCGCTCATCAGCGGCCTCCACCGAGATGCCGATACATCACGCACCTCTGCCGCAGCTGGAAAAGCGGAAGAGGCTGGTGGCGACACAGTATACGGTCGGGGTAGGCGTGGTCGGGATGCTAATGGAAAATGGGGTCGGCCGTGCCACTAGAACCTCGAGCGGAACTGATTGGAAGTTAGCGAGGTTGGACTTTTCCTCAAAGATCGGTTGAATGTAAGTTGAATCTCCCTCGAACTATTAAATCTCTGACAGCCTACCCTAGTGTTACATGCGTAGACCAGTTCAAACAGGTCTGTTCCGCCTCAAGGCAGGTAGATGATTCGAGTTGCATTCTCAGATCGGCTTTCGATAGAGGTTTTGGCATAAATTGTTTTCGATTTCGAATCAATGCTTTCTCACGAAAAGGCCAAATGCTTCGAATCTCTTCGGCTGTCTTGTTGTATTCGTTGCTCCTACGCATAATCTCTTGTAATAACTCTGTGTTCATTCGTTGCCGTTCGGCAAAATCGAGCTGCGGAGATATCCAGCCCTCGGAGTCAGTGCTGAGAAGCTCCCTGGCTATTTCTTGAACTCGGTGAAAGTCGCGGTAGTCCCGAAATTGCTGGTCATGCTTTCGTATATCCTCGTCGCTGAAGCTAAAAGGGCATTCACCCTGGAATCCTAGTTCACTCCACGCGTCGGCAAACTCAATTAGGCAGGCACGAAGTGGTATCGCACCCTCTTCGGATACCTCTCCGCACCGAATGAAGAGCTCTCGCGTGAACTGCGGCATAAGAAAGGCATAATATGCCCGTAGGTGCTGATTGCCAGTGCTAAGTTCGTAGAACTTTGACATTTTGGTATCCTCGAACTTGAGCTCGGCTAGCTTCTTGTCATCGGTGTCCATGTCTTGGTAGTCCTGCGGTAGCTTCGGTTCTTCTGTCAAGCCAAGAACATAGTCATCATGGACAGACAAGAACTCTGGGAAGCGGGCCTGTAGGTATAGTGGCGAGACTACAATCGACTGCCAGTCAATGAGCGAACAGATCTTGGTTGGGTCTTCAGGTTTGCTATATATGTTACCCATATGGAGGTCGGTGTGCCACAAGACTGGCCGCGAGACCCTGTTGATGAGCGTCACTGTATCTATCCTAGACATGACCTCCTTTGCCATGTTCAGGACGGCAAACTGTTCATCGACGGACCCGCGGGGTGGTTTAAAGGTAGAGACCAGACTCTGTTGCTCAATGCGGAGCCTTTCGCGCTCCACGAGGGCAAGACCAAAAGATGATAGGTTCGGCCCTACAGAGTAACGTCAGCTTAGCAAACGATGCATGCCGTAACCAACTTACATGGTCCGTTGTTGACCTGAGAATCTCCTTGAGCTGACCACGCTCGCTCGCAGGACGGCCCGATGCAGAATTGTCCAGATGGGTCCACGGTCCGGTCCAAAGCAAGCCAGGGCTCGCCGTCTGTCATCGACTCGCAGAGGTACAGACTTCCGTTAGCGGGGAATTGAATTGACGCCAGCTCGGCCTCGAATTGCGTCAATTGCTCCACGAGGCCGAATTGTTCTGGGATGGTCATGGCGCTCCAAGTCGTGAACAACTGTTGGCCAGGAGCCTTTTCCATGACTATGTATTCGACACCAACGGGGTTCGACGCGTCAGAGCTCCAGGCTAGGACTTTGGGAACGGGGACTCGAGTATGGGTACTTACTACCATTAGCAATACGGTCAGTCTTGGATCTAATTTGAGTGTGGAATAGGCGTTGCAGTCTTACTAAATTTGAGAACAGCTACTTCGGAGGCGGTGGTATACTTGGGTGGCCCGGCAATGGAGAAGGGAATTTTAGCGACGACTTCACTCCCGTCCTCTTTCCGCATGATGAGGGCCTTGCTAAAGCCTCCCTCCATCTTATCGATAGCTTTGATGGGCGAAGAACTCCGGCCGGCTGCCGCAGCTACGGCGCACAGCTGATCAATGTCGAATCGCACATATCTGCGGTTGCAGGCCTCGGCCTCATTGGCGAGGAAGCGACCGTTGGTGTAGTTGAATAGCTCTTCGCGGTTGATGGATTTGCCTCGACTAGTAATAGAGAGAGCGCGCGAGGGCTGTACCAGAGTAGGGGGTTTGGCGCTGTTGAAAAGTTTTCTGTAGACGGCCCCGAAAGAGCGTGCTAATAGCATTGCCGTGTACTTTCCCGATCCGGTGTAATGGATTGATTGATTGATTCTTGCTCAGTTTCAGCCGCGATTACGCAGCTATGGCGGACAGCCGACGCAGCTCGGATCTTTGTTAATCCGACCCGCCCCGCTCGCGAAAAACGAGACCAGCTGTCCCCGGGGGTTTGCTGGCTGGCACCCGGCGTATCTAGATGATGCAACGGGCCATCCTGCATAGATGGGAAATCGATGTTGCGCACAAGTGAATCAACCTTCTAATGCCCGACTTGGTGGCTGTTGTCCAGAATGAGCCACCATGCGCCAACAGCCGCCAACATCGTACCCCCCGTATCTAATGAAAGAACAGTTTAGCATGTGACCGATGAGTGAGCAAGCGCCGGACACGGGGCCAGCGGTTCACCATTCATCAGCACGATTAAATATAAGCTTTTATATATCTAATCTAGTACCTATTATGATATTCGCGATTAAAATTCGGGGTTTTTGGTGTATTTTGCGGTTGACGGCTCGTTTAGTAAACACGTTAGTCCAAACGAGAACATGTCTGACGCCTTTGTTACGCCCTTTCCGGTCTGTCCTTCTGGGCTTCGCCACATAACATTCCCTACTACGCACACGATCTGCCTGGGTATAGCTAGCGGTGACGGGTGCAGATGATTTGTCTTGCAATCGAAATTGATTCTATGGTCTCTTTTTCTGATGAACACGCTCATCAGGCTCGATACTTCTAAGGAGTCGAACGATTCAGAGGCGGAGGGAATGAGAAGAGGAATAAGGGGTCATGTTTGCGGCAATGCCTGTTGCAGTATATACAGCTGCCGGCCCAGAAGGAGCTGAGCTGCTGAGACGCTTCGTAGGTTGCGAGGTTGCGCAAATAGTCGTGAGTCGAGAATCGATCTTGGGAGCGCATACATTGGCTTTCTTGAGCCTAGATTCATCTAAATACATGCCCACTTCATGGGCGCTTACGCCGACAACGCCATAGACGGTGAAACCCCTACTCCAGTTTAAACTTTCAAGCGTCATTTAGAATTGTTCATGTTCGTAAGAGACGGGTAGTAGCAGAGCTTTGATAATAGCTATGTTTGGCAAGACTGTCTAGAACTGCGTACTGTATACGCATACCCAGTCTACCGCCGCCACCGAAACACACAGCACGCCGACCTTGACGAACAGATAACAATCTATATCCACCTCTACATGTTCGGTAAAAGCGCCTGTAGCTTTCATCGCAAAAGAGCTCTCGACTATTTCTTTCGACAGGCTCCGCTCTCATCGAACCTGCTCCCTCCATGGCACCAGACTGTACAACCAGGATGATGTACTAAGCTTGGACTGTCTATTTTACACGGGCACTTCGTACCATAACAGCTACTCTTGCACTCGCATTGAAATGCCCTCGAGTTCTTTAAGTGGCTTATAAGGCTTTGTACGCGCTCTAATTCTGAGAGGTCGTAGGTAAAAGGAGAGCTTGTACCGCGAGCTGGCATCAAGTGATCCTTCACATGTACCTCAAGCCGATCGAGGAGCTGCGGGAGCTGCCTTGGTGCTTGCTCGTTCGTAGTATCCATGTGTGTTAGGATGAATTCAAGGTTCGCCATAACGTTGCCGATGCGGTTCTCTGACCATATCATACCTCCAGTCATGAATGAGTCCTCGATAGTAAGTACAGAGTGGATAACCGGGTACCCAGGTCGCATAATGAGCGTATCGCCCGGTCGTAGCAAGATCCCTTGGACTGAACCTGGAGCAGGTTTCCATCCGGGACCCTGTTCCCCGTAGCTAGATCGAACAGTTTCATCCCATTCGCCACAGTAAATAAGCCATAACTTCAGTCCCGTCTTGCATTGGACCCAGGTACCATTTAGAATATCCATGTGATAGCTCGAGAAACATCCCCTCTCGCCAAAGAGGAGAAACTTTAAACACGCTTCGAGATCTATCAACTGGGCCGGTCGAACGCTCTCCTTACCAAGATGGGCCTCCAGAGGGGTGCTGGGCTTCTGGATAAGAAGAGACAAAAGGCGATAGCAGAGGAGGCCAATCGCATCGGGTTCTCTGAAGGCTGAACCAAGCATTCGAGGAGACAGGCTTAATATGTTTATAGGATCCGAAGCTTGTAAGTGCCGTAAGTGCCGAAGGTCGGAATCCTTCTCTGGATCCGAAGCTTGTAAGTGCCGTAAGTGCCGAAGGTCGGAATCCTTCTCTCGCGCCTCAATACGATCTAAAAAGTCTTCCACGGTTATCCTTCCGGTGAGGCCGTCCTCATTCGATCGAACGTATTGCTGGTACTCTAACCCTGCGTATTTCCAGTCCCCGCACTGAGATCGAAATATGTCGAAAGTATCATCAACGTCCGTTTCAGCACTGGCTGGAATAAGTAGAACGCTAATACTATCCGGAAGCTGCTTTCCCAAGCGTTTTAGTGCATGCAATTGCTCGTTCGATACGGCAAGCACGCTACAACCCGCCGCTCCATCCGGGGATATGATCTCCACCTCACCAGGTAGTAGATTGCCGTATGGAGCCCCTAGATATGCCGGTGCAAGTGTTGCAATCCTTGCGAAGAGGTCTTCTGTGTTATGCCCAGTAAGGTTGCAATGCCGAGCGAGCTCTGTGTAGCCATCCATCAGCAGGTCAGAAACGCCAGGTTCCAGGCCGCGCTCTGAATGAAGGAATTCCGAGATCTCTTGGAAGATGGACCGAATTGGTTCCCTGTATGGCTCTCGCATCCATTCTCCAAGCGTTTGCGGAGCTGTATTTGCGGCAGAGACATTGCCGAGCGTCTGCGGAGCTGTATTTGCGGCAGAGACATTGCCGAGCGTTTGCGGAGCTGTATTTGCGGCAGAGACATTGCCGAGCGTTTGCGGAGCTGTATTTGCGGCAGAGATATTGCCGAGCGTTTGCGGAGCTGTATTTGCGGTAGAGACATTGCCGAGCGTAGGTTTGTGTAGTAGAGCAGAACGCGCGGGAGCCTTCGTCTTCAACCTGCTCTTGGCCTGATGACGCTGCCGGGACTTTTCTATACATGCTTTGCAGGTTCTATTTTCACCGTCGAAATTTGAGAGCGGTTGATCGTGTCGACCAGTTTTGCACCATCGCAAGTTCGGCTGATTCGACGCGCCGGTCCTCGTATTCTGGTAACGCTTTGCGCAGCCGCTACACTGCCTGCGAAGGGGCCTACTCGGAGCGGCGTAGCAGCCTCCACAAAGGTACTTTTCGCAGAGTCCGCAATTCTTGCGTGTCGTTTTGCTGGGTTTGTTTGAGTGCCTGGAGCAGAGCTTAGGCGTCCAGAGCCGCTCCTCGCAAACCCCGCACCGCTCTTTCGTTTCAATAGATGGGAGCTCGTCGTGACGAGGACATATGAATAAAAAGGCCGCACACAGCTGGCATGCCTCCACCGTCTCCGTAGACGGCGGCGCTGAATGGCGCGGACAAGCTTCGAGCTTCCATTCTTCATCTTCGGCAAGCAGGGCTCTCTTTTGCGAAAGATCTAGCTCCATAGCGAGATGGTAACGCGCTGCGCTGCGCTGTGTGTGAGATAGGTATAGACGTGTTGTGAAGGAGACGTTGTGACGGTGACATCAGCTCAGCCGACCACACTAAAACCTCAGCGAGCCCAACAGCCAACCTGACGTCACGCCGGGTCATGGTCCAAGCTCCTGGGAGAGGGGAAGTCCAATGGTCGTACAAAATATAGTAGAAGTCCTAATACAGTATAGGTACGCAGCAACAACAACAATAACCGTAGTTTACAAAATATCATAGATAGGTAGTTAAACGCACTAATAAATACCTAACTCCTGCTATAGTAGAGACAATAGCAAGAAGTTATTCTCTACTTACTAGTAGGTACGCTTTCGCTTTCTCGAGTACTTATATAATCGATTACGTGTCATTGCAATATATTGACCCCACTCATGCACGTCGACTCGCCTGCTGGCCGATGGCGCTCGTGCGACTACGTTCGCATTTTATCCTCGCCACTCTCCCCGCCACTCTCCCCGCCACTCTCCCCGCCATTGTCCCACCATTTTCCTACCACATAACACATCCCAGACAATGCCTTTTACCTTCAGCAAAGTCGACGATACCAATTTGAGCTTTTGGTACGATGAAGAGCAGCGTTGGAATGGAGTGTACTACACTTTGAGAGCTGAGGCACCAAAGGGCTTCCCACCCACTTACTGGGTCCTCGGACGGTAATGAAGCTTCCGTTCTACCAACGTTCGCATCCTTACTTGGTTTAGTTATATACAGCCGCAGCAGCAAGGTACTACGCCTGTTGCTTCACTGCCACAGGCTACACCAGGCTACTATGCGTGTGCTATTCGTACGTTCCGAACTGTGGCACATACGCTCGGACCGGTCAAACGAGGCGCCGTCTTTAGTGGGAATCACTGGACGCTCTACCTACTCATCGGTGACGGACACTCCGTCCAAATCAACATGAAGACGAATCTCAAGGAAAATGAGACACGAGGGGTTTATCAAGTCAGCCACCGAGCTTACGAAACCTCTAATTCCGCCTTGCAATTCTTCGATTTTCCAGCCAAGGATGGTATCACAGTCGGCTATGTTTTGAATGAGATTATTAGGCGACGCTGGGACAAGTACAATATGACGGAAAGTGGAGCGGGATGTCGATGGTGGATGTAAGTTTCTTCTTGAATATACATGCTGGCTGGTGACTAACTCGAACATTTGAACAGCCTGACCGTCATGCGGGGACTCGCCCAAACTTGTCTCAGAGATGCAGAGAGCGTTGAAGATGTCCTAGCCCCGAACATCAAATGTAGCTGGCACCGGGGGTACCATCCACACCCGCTGGCAATACAGAAGGGAACATTCCTTGAGGCCTAGGAGCGGTGTTGGTGTAGCTTGGTAGTGGCCCGTTCTGCATGACAGTGGGTGAAGCTTGGTTCTCATTAGTTCTTCGAGACTGAAAATTTCGGTTACACTTACGAGTATCTTATGTTTATAGATGGTATTGCTGCAAGACTTCGCAGAATTTTCTCATTATAATCATCAACTTTCGGCCACAAATCTATAAGCTGTTGAAACCAGACTTTGTCTTCATACAACAACTCTCGAAAGTTGTAGGCTTTAAAGAGTGACGGAAAGAATCCAGCAAAGGCCCAGTCCACGAAGCATAGCGAGTTCGGAAGTAGAAGGATATTCCGCCTGACTAGGTCTATATGGCACATGCGAAGAGGGTGATGGGCTAGAGATATAGGTGGCTGATTAACGGCTTTAAGTCTCCTGTTTAGCCATTCGTCCATGTCCTCTACACAGTTGAACGTTCTTCCAGCCCCATCGTCTGACCATAGGTAGCCGTAAGGTGATGCACCACCAACCGGACCAGGACCTTGTTGAGGCATCGGTATCGTGGCGAGATGTTGAATCGCCTCGAGCGTGCGCTTTGCTATATCAGGTCTGTCTTGAACACTGATACTCTCCAGGTCAATTCTATCGACGTACTCCATAACGAGGAATCCCATTTTACATCCAGAGAACTGGGCTTCGAAGAAAAGATAGACCTTTGGGATGTATAGTATAGTCTTGTCGACGAAACGACGCGCGTAGATTTGGTTCTCAGCTTCCTGTCTCCGGATACCAAGGCCGAATTTCACTACCAAATCCTCCGAAATCCGCACCAGCCGGTTTCCGTATTTATTACCGGCAAAATGGGGAGTGCTCTTGCACAAATTAATGATCTCTTGACTTTGAAGGGGTCTACGCTGAGCTCCTGGGAGAGCCATGATTACGCGGTTCCAACTGCAGACGGAGGCCAGCTAGTAAAGCCGCAGAGTGAAAAAGAGCTAGCGGAGCCGCTAAGGGGCGAGAAGTATAGTGGCGGACTAGGCGTGGGACGGTATGTGCGGTGGTTGCAGCGCGGGCGATGGGTGGTAAATATGGTGCTGAATTTTCGGAACGCAGGCGGTCCTAGGGCAAGGTGCCGGGGGGATTGATTGATGACTAATGACGAATTTCCCCGTTGCCCCTTGCAAAGCTTCTGTCCTGATCGGTGTCAGCCGCTCGATTTGTCCGCAGCTATGCCCAGCGTGGCAGAGAGCCGGCGCGACTCGGATACTCGTTGCTCCGCTCCCTCCATCCCCGTCCCTCTGGAAATAAGGCTAGATTTGGTGGATTATTCTTTATAACTGATATAATCGGGTAGGTACAGAGCCACGGATACCACTTCGAGACGCGTGATTGCGCCGCGGCCTGTGAAAAGTCTAATGTAACTAATCCTAATCTAAATAATTAGCTCGCTTACCGAAGCACTTGCCATCTGCACGATCGATCCATCTCAACCGCCTTGCCTCCCTTGCCTGACTGCGGCAAACGCCGAGTGGTAACCTATGATGGTTCGGCTGCGACGACGTCTACCACAGAGTTCGATCCGGAGGGTGCATGATCGCCATGCAGAATTAGCACACCACATCTCACTCTCACCACTGCCGCGTGCCGAAGGCGATAGGCGATGTGACAGGATTGTCGGATTCGAAGATAAGATGGACGAGTTTGCGATTTGAGGGTACCTATAGGGAGTTGGTGGGCCAGAAGATCTTGATTGGGAGCACTCCCGACGGACGGGTTCTTACTATTTGGAGAATCTTAGTTGAGCTTAGTTGCATTTTCGTCTGCTCAGTGCAGATTGGCGGGCAGGCGCATCATTGATAGTTAAGATTGTCGATATTCTACGTCTGCTTTATACTTACACGAGAATAAATTCTTCCGCTTCCGCTTTCACATCTTCCCACCAAAAATCCACGGGATTATCTGCCCAAGTTGCCCACGCCTTGAAATGGCAATTTCCCACTACAGTAAACTGATTCCCGCTACATGGTTCTAAGACAACGAAAGTAGAGCATCCTTCGAGAATACAAATGAAGGCATCTTCACAAGGTCGTGAAACCAGTCCAAAATAACCGTCCCTTGTTTGGAAGAGATGCCTCGTATTGGCAAGGTAGGTGTGGTAACGCAAACCACGAAGTAGTCTGCTTTCGACAAGATTGCGTCCTTCGTTACGCGCCCCCACATATTCATCGTAAGCATCAAGAAACCCCTCAGTTGAACTCGTGTTATAAGGATTGTCGAAATCTCGATACTCAATGTCAGGACGGAATGCTAGCGCCATAATGGCATCCAATAAAGTGGCTCGAGAGCAAGTCGTGAAATTTTGTACACTTTTCAATCGTTCGTCAAGAGCGAGATATTCTCGTAGATCCTCCTCATACCAATTCTCCGCCTGGTATCGAAATGCAGGCTCGAAAGTTCTCAAGATAATGTCAACGCATATCCCTCTGACCCGCAGTTCCCGATGGTCTTCTGATTCAAACCAACGATGTGCTTTTATAGTCTTGCATTGGCCTGAATGCCGTGACTTTGTTAGAAGTGGCGATGCTAATGGTGCTCTCCAGTCAGGAACCCAGGAGGGAAGCGGAGTGCATAGGTCCAAACTCCGTTTGCGGCGGCAGTACGCTAGTATATCCAATGATTTTGAACCACGAATGATGGATATCGCTGTTTCCAAGAGAACCTCCTCATATGTAGAACTGTAGCTTGGTTCGATGGTTATAGATGGATTTAGTTGCAAGCCTAGAAATGCATACACTGAATCTCTTGGATCAGTCGTTTTGGAGATGGGGGAAGTTGTGGAAAGTAGCTGAGTAAACGGCATCTCATCGAATGTGAGATTACGAAAGATTGCGGACCAGCTCCAGTGCATCGCTGAAAGGATTTGGTACCCATGAGTCTCCTTAATGGTCGTGTGCCATGCCCGCCGAGCCGGGGAAAAAGCTAGTCTTGTTGGGCTGCTGAGAGTTGGATCCGCAGGAGGTGACATAAGGTATGATCCTGCTACTCTTGCTATCCATGCTAGTGCCAGGAACGGTATAGTGGTATGTCCTATGACAAAGGTTGCCTGCCCCGAAAGTACGATTTCCTGAAAGACCCATGCTCTAGAAAACCATTCATTCTCCAGGAGCTGGCGAACTGTTTCGAATAGATGGGTATCGCCCTTTCCCAATTGTCCAGCGAGTTTCTCTTTAAGAAGGGGTAACGTCTCCTTGAGTTCTAGAGAACGGCGGGCTACTCGAATGAGCTCCAACATAGACGCGCTAAACGACCGGCCAACACCTAGCCACCCCAAAACTCTTTCCCCTCTTCTATAAATGTTACCCATTATTCTGACTTGATGGTTCCGCTCCCGAGTGCTGGACTGGTTGATGCAGACCTGATCGATCCACAGATATCCGGTCGTGCATTGTGCGGAGAGGTATGGAAGGGCGTCGTTCAGGTTATCGTTGATGCGTAGGGTCGTGTTTCCGTTCACATATAATATGTGGCGACGTATGTCGGGTCCCCAAACATAAGAAATAGTTTCGAAGTGTGGGGCCTCGTCCAGAGTTGTATGCTCGATGTGATACGACCACTTTGATGCTCCTACTCTTTCTACCTTTAAAACACGTATTTCATCCTTCTTTCTTAGAGGCTGGTATTCGTAGGTAGGTAAAGAAGAGACACGATGCTCGTTGTTGGCAAGGCTAGGCTTGGTAGACAGCTTGATCCGTGTCGCATTATGCTGGCGGCTATATTTGCGGCGTTTCGGGGGAGGAGCGGACATTATCACGTACGGAGGCAAATTATATCCTGGTGAATCGGGATATCAAAAAGTTGTTGACAGCGGAAGAGAGGTGAGATGCAAAGTTTTGAAGAGGTACACAGCCACGCTTTCGACGCGCCAGGCAACTAGAAAATGCGAAAGCCTTCCTGCATCGCGTTCACGTGCAGTGTGCCACAACTGAAAAAAACTCCGTATAATATACTGATGTCGCTACTAAATATAGGTCGCTTCATTGTATAGCGTGTGTATATACATAGCGCGCTCGGGTTGAGATAGTCTCATGCTGGACGTCTAGCGTTCGGCCGCAAGGCAAAACAACCGCAAAAACGCCGGCACTAACTACGGAGCTTCTGCCACAAGGTCCCGCAGTGGGTCCCGTCCCGAGCCCAACGTCTAATACAACCAAACCCTTCTCTACGCATGCCGGGGAATACCATCGCCGCTTTGTGGGGCCAGAGCGGGTCGGTTATCCTCCCTGTTGGTACGGGCGAATTCTGTTGACTAGACGAAGCCGCCCCACCCACCCCGCCAGAGATTTGGCAACGCAGGGCATTTTCGCTTGCGATTCAGCCCTGTGGTGCTGTAGTCGTCTTTCTCGTTGTTATCGCTTTACTGCTGCTCCACAGAGTTGCAAAGATGACTGATGTGTGGTACCTTTCAGGAAAATTCGGCCGCTTTTTACTTTCGACCCTCGATGACGATCGACTTAGCCGCCTCGATAACATTCGACCCCTCTCACACATGCCGTCCGGTTTCGAAGACCCCGTAAGCCACACGACCGACGCCCCGACGAAGACGACCGCCCTCTTCTCCCGCATATAGGTCAAGCCCACCAGCGGCCCCTAGCACCTAGAAAGTGCGCTTCGACGGCCACAGCCCACCCTGGGCCAGAGACATCCTCGCGAAGGCAGAAAAACGGAAGGTCACTGAGGCGTATTATCCTAGGGAGCCTAGTGAGCTTTGGCTGCGGCTACCGGTCGGAGATGTAGGCCGCAACGACGACTCCATCATCGGCCGCATCCAGGCGCCGGCCAACGAGGCGCTCCCCGCCCGCCGCCTCGCAACCGAACAGCGCGACGCCGCCGCTGAGAAGCAATCCCGGCACACACACAAAGGCAATAGGAGAAGGCGCCTGCGCACGGCTTTCGAATGGGTAGCAGCCATCGGGTTGTCAAATTCGCGGAATAACCCAAAAAGGGAACACAAAGGTATTTCGTCCCGGATACCTTGAAACGCAAGAAGGCTGTTGCAACCAAAGGGGGCTACACAGTCGTTGCCTGCGGCGTCACGGCATAACTGCGAGGGCAATTGCCCTGCGCACAGCTTTAAGGAGTACTAAAGTTGTGTGGGCAGGACGAGCCAGCTCCCTCTGCCGCGCAAGGTGCCGCACGCTGCTACTATACAGAGGTAGCTTCAGCCCTAGGCCCTCGCCGGTGTGAACTCATCGCCCACGACGACTCGAGAAACAACCCATAACTCCCGTGACAAAACGCCAGCCGCCACACAGGTCCGCTCTCTCGTAATGGGGGAGACGCCCTGCGCGCGAGCGCCCGCTGTCGCTCACAGGTCGCATGACGTTCTCCACCGGCGGAGACGACGGTGCCTAGGTGCTCGACACCGCGAGACATGAGAAGTCTCTCACTGCTGAAGCCCGCCAACATCCTCTCCCGAACGCATCGATCCTCCGCTTGCTCCCCCTTCCGCCTCCCACAAGCACGCCGAAACTAGCACGAGACAAGAAGAGTAACCCAGCACCAACTGTAGCGACGAGGTCTGGCGCGCCTCATTCAAACCAACCGCGACCCCGATCCTCACCTTCCCCAAACCTAGCTGCCCCACAAGAGAATCTTCGCGCCCTCGAAGACAGTGAGCAGCTTCCCTCGCCTCCAGTCGACACCCTGAGTTCCGTTCATCACGGGCTAAGCGCGTCGATCAACCAGCAGACCGCAAACTCACCTCTTCCATCCACGGTGCATCAAGTCTCAACCTTTGCGACGGCACCTGAGCCATTAGACAATGCATCTACCGATACTCGGAAAACCTTACAGGTGGAGGTGCCCCATCATCCTGCTCTTCTTGATGATATCGACAGAGATGGTCAAGAAGGTGGACCGACTTCGCCTTCCTACGACCGTTGACCGAGCCGAGCGAGAACTCCACTGCTAGCGAGCGAGACAGCACAATCATGACGCCGAAGCCAGACATAACTTTTGGAATACGTCAAGAGGCCTTCAGGCGCACTTATGCGGGCCCGCTTGGTTCTAGCAAGCCAATAAGGCTGTTCTCAGCGCTCCGCACGCCACAATAAACAACACGCGCTTTCCCTTCCTCATCACCGGGGTGCTAGCGACGAACGGCAACGTTATCGGACAGAATCAGGTCGCCGGAGGAGGGAGCTGTGCAAATCGGGCTGCTGGTGTCGGAGGAACCACGGTGGTTACCGTGACCATTTCCAATTATACTGCGTGGCAATCATCTTTTGATAGACGCATCTTCGTCAGAGACTCAATGTGAGGTCAATATTACTATACTTAAGGCGAGATATCCGCATGGCCCGTGTTCAGTATTGAACATCTGTGCGCTGAAGCTGACGCTCCTCTGCTTCTTTGAGAATGAGAGCCACTTCTGTATGGCCCCCTTCCTCGGCCCAAAATCGTGATGTTTGCCTTTTACTATCCGATCTCAGAGGGTCAGCGCCCATCTCCAACAGACACCCAATATCTATCTTGCCAAACTCTGTAGCTCAATGGAGTGGTGTACCAAGGCCAAACCGCTCGCGTTCCGAATCTTCTCTTAGATCCGTTTCATATTCACTTTCATTAATAGGTATACCTGTAGGGTATCGGCTTTGTCCCTAAAGGTAGTATGATGAAGGAGTTGTCTATAGCGAGGATCTACTCCTCGAGAGAATAAATATTCGATAACATCCAGAGGGGCTGCGTATTTGTTTTTGGACCTACCCAGTGTGAGTTTCTTTTGCAAGGTCCGCACAAAACACAGTGAGAGATTGTACACAATAGAGGTATATTTCGAATATTAACTGGCCGACGAGTAGTGACATGTGCTACGGAGCCACAGAGTTGAGGTAGAGCGAGGAGAGAGTCCAACAGCGGTAGCGAAGAGTTAGCATACCCACATGGCCGGCCACAGTGTATCTCTCTATTAATAGTTTGGGTGTGGCAGGTGCGAGTCGGCTACCGTCCTTGCTTGTGGTGTCAATACCTGGTGCTAAATTTTCTTTGATTACAGTTACATTCACGTTAAATCGTAACGACGCTTATGGAGCTAACCGGCTTTGCATTTGCACGGGTTTCGTAGTATGAACTTTTCATCCGCATCCAACATGAACGTTCCAGAGATCTGCTGTTCGCTTCGATGGGAGTGTTGTATTATTGATTCGAGGGTACAATTCCGTGACTATGGCTTCTTGGATGTTCGCCTGCTACTTTTGTACTAAGCCTTCCCATCCGAGATCATTCACGAAATCTGGCCATACGGGCCTTATCTTCGAAGTTATCTCCATTGACACTGGTAAGAAAGCGGGTGAACTCGGTTCTAGCTTTCAAGACGTGCTGTATCGTCTCCATATCGGGCCGTCTACCCTGTCGAGAAGCCAGCTGGCGCGCAGCGAGGACGACGGCCTGAATATCCCTACCGTTCAAGTCTTCCCAGCCTTCCAAATCTTTCCAGTCCACGTAACTTTGCAGAGTCCTCTTCCAAATTTCTTTACAAGTGGGGGGCGACAACGGCGCGCAGTACACCGTGTAGTTGATACGGGAGAAGACGGCCTCGTCGAGCGCGTTGACGCGGCATGTGGTTAGGAAAAGAATGCCGTTGTGCTTGTCAATAGCATAAATGGCCTTGGCGAAGGTCGCCGAGGGCTTGCTCGACTTGCTCGGCTCGCGTTGTGCCAGGAAGGAATCCACGTCTTCAAGCAGCAGTATGGCCCCCCATCGCTCCGCTAGCTGAAGGCTCTGGTTTAGACTCCGCTCCAACTCGGTGATGCTACCGTCCACTACAGAGCCGAGAAGCAAGGGGCGCCTGGTTTTTTCGGCAATGCATGTGACCGAAAAGGTCTTTCCGGTGCCGGGGCCTCCATGGAGGAGAACGGTGAGACCGCATCTTGCTCCGTTGCCAAGTTGCCCCCCAGTTCGCTCCAGAGTTTCTGTTTGCGATAGTACTAGTTCGGACATAGTTTCTCTCGACCCCTCTTGGAGGATCAGCTGGTCGAACAAGTCGTCTTGAAAGATAACGTCATGGACATCATCAATATTTATTGTTTCTAGATTATATCAGCATTTTCCTTTAGTCACACTAACGCCACAGGAAATAAACCCTGACTTTCTCCGGTCTGTAAGATGCCTAAATGGATTGCTAATCTAGTGACTTACTCCAGTTCCCATCACCAAGCACATATGAAGCAATCGTCGGCGGACAGACCATCAATATCCGAGGTTTCAAGCTGTGCTGAGAGACAACTTGGAACTCATCTTCTAGTTCTTGGGCTGATGGAGGCTTGAGTGGCCTAACACTTTGGTCAATAACAATTCGAACGGGTTCCTAGATGCGTGAGCGATACTAGTCAGCAAGAACTGAACTGTAGAGAAAACACCTAGAAGTGGCATTACCCTGTTCTCAATAACCTGCTGATAGTGCATGCCGCTGCCCAACTCCCAGTATCGCCGCCCACGTGCAATCAATTTCGCGCGTTTCTCAGGTTCATCATCTAGATACCCAGATGGAATATATTTTAAGCTGGTGATAGCTCTCTCGCCAGGAAACTGCGAAATCAAAAACTCGTGATAACGTTTCGTGAAGTACCTGCCATTGTGATCAATAGACCAGGCGCGGATCTGAAGCGCGTCGTACGTGCCGTTCGAGCGTTCTTCCATGCCGCTGAGCCGATCCACGATCAACGCCTGGAGTTGGCCGTCATTGGACGTGTAGATTATGGAATTCTCGGGGTAGATCAAGTACAGCTGCGAGAAAGTCAGCGACCGGCACCTCCGCTCCTGGATCTCGATGAACTTCTGAGGCACCAAGGGCAGTTCTTCCTGGATGGCAGCGAGGGACAACCTCCTCAGCGGCGCAGCACCGGGAAAACGCGACGCGACCACGAGCGCCCTTTGGTCTTCGGTCCAGCTGGGCAACTCGGATGTGAGGCTTGAAGTGAGCAGGATCTTAATTAACATCGCTCGATCTTTAACGAGGGCGTCGAGATTCTGGAGAACAAGTTCTTTCTCACTCAAGCCTTCCGGAGTATTGGCGTCTTGGAGGTAATCAATGCCGTCGATAATGATAAAGGTGCAATCAGCGCGGACTTCTCGGACGCATTCGAGGAAGAGCGTCCAAAGCTTCATGATATCATCGGTCTGGTTGCGGGTAATGGACGGGAGCTTGCCGCGGAAAACCCCAGGCCGCTGCTTGAGGATCTGAAACACGAGGGCCTGCACTAGGGTCCGGTAATTGTTTGTCTTGACTGACGGATTGTCACCGCAAAAGTGGCGGAGGATGAGGACCTGTTCGAAGTTGCTCTCGCCGAAGAGGAGAAGTGGCACGACGAACAGGGAGTTAAAGTCACATCGGCCGATGACACCGTTACCGTTGATCCACAACAGCTGCGAGGCGTCGGACTCGATCCAGCCCATAATCTTGTCGGCTCGAAGGAGATTGCGATTCTTGGTCTTGTGAGGACGCATCTCAGGGAGCTGTTCAATCTTGCGTTGGTGCTGCTTGGAGTCTTGGTCGAAATCCCGGAGCTCGACGAATACCTCCCGGAGCAACCGGTCGAAGTTCTCTTCACTGTCAAGATATGAATCATGCTCCTCTACGTGGACCACCATCGTCAGCATCGACTGCGGAGATCGGGTCTTGTTCGCCGGGCTCGTACCTTGCTTACTCTCATCGGTGCTATCAACAACTCTCGCAATGGTAGGCTGATCCAAGCCTTCAGCCACACGCTGATGAAAGAAAGTAGACATCTGCTTGACATCGCCCTTGCTCTCCATTTGGACTAGGATCATTTCCAGCAACCGTTTTTCCTGCTTAATCTCCATCAATATCTGGTCGAGACCGTCCAAGATTTGGTCCAGCTTCCCGCATGTCTCGTCTACTTTTTTATTTATTGTCTCGGACTCCTTCAATCGATCTACTATACTTAGTTGGATGGCCGACCAAACAATGGCGGATACTCACATTCGTGCTCGATCAACTGACGCCATTGCTCTGCAGCATTATCAGCGCTGAGAATGCTGTCCTTGAGTTGCTGCAACGGCTGCTCCGAGAAAGAGTACAGACTATACCAGACCCGTCCTAAAATTGCAAGTATAAGTGACTGGGTTAACAAAGACATGTGGGTCCTTTTACCCCAAAACTGTTGGCGTTGTTGCTCCTCGACCATAGCTACAAAATTGAGTATGGCCTCGTAGCTGGAACGGAGCCGGTCCTCGAGCTCTATCACGTCTGGCAGGCCCTGATCGCGGTAATGAACTTCGATGTTTGCATACCGATGAAGGATGCCGGCAAGGAAAGCTGAGGCGTCAAATACGGCACTCAGCCTGTCCTGGTCATTTTGAACTAACTGTAGACCAAGAGATATGATAGTCCATGCAGATGATGCTGAGAGAAGGTAAGCACATGAAAATAAACCAGGCTGAATACATACAGTATCCCGTGGGGTCAAACTTGACCCCGGAGTCGATGATGGCCTTGGATCGCAAGGCGAACTTGAGTATCTCCCTTCCGTTCTCACGCACATTGAATAGAACCCGGCCATCGCGGTCCTTGATTTTCAATCCGCTGTTCCTATACTCCTCAAACGACGCTTCAATGCTCGTAACGACCCCTTGGATGGCGTCTGTGACGCAAGGCTGAACTTTCCCGTTCTTGTCGAAACGGAGTTTCAGCGCCGACTTCTTCTCGTCGTCAAGGTTATCTACCGCTTCTTTCCAGAGATCACGTGGAACTTTGCCATTCTCCTTAGGTTTAGTCTCCTGGCTGGTTGGGCTGGCAGCACCAGATCCCGGCGCCGAGGCAGTCGAGCCCTGCTGGATCGTTGGTGGAGAGTTCTTGGCTGCTTTCGACTTGCGGGAGAACTTCCAGAACTGAGACATTTTCCTATCCTCAATCAGTAAGTTTTAGGGTGCTGCCGTAAACGAGTGTAGTCGGTGAACGTTCCGTTCGCTAGCGGAAGAGAGGAATAAAACGGTAGATGAGCAACACTAGTTGGCGTTGGGGTTCGGCGAAAGTTACACATAATTGGTGCCCGCATTTCGCCGCGAGAAATGCACCGGCCACACTCTTTGTGGGCTCAAACTGCGATACACCCATGAACGGGATTGTAGCATGAAGCCACTGTACTGATCGTTTAGGGATCTTCGGTATGAGAAAGTTAACCCGTTCCAATGGGGCGCGCTACCAGGTGTTGAGGGTCAATGAAAGGAGGAATTGACTTTAATCGCACGCTTTATACGTATCTTTCCATACTCCTCCTCACACCATGCCTTCCCGCTCCCCTCGATCTGCACTCCTTAGTCTTGTCGAGCGCTGCTGCAGAAGCGGAAGCCACATTCTCCTCGTTGCAACTGTTCCGCTGTTGACGGTGATGCATATGCACATGATCCTACGTCTGAAGTGCTCCATCACCTGTGAACCTTTGGTGCACCGCTTCATGCAGATGCTAATGCTAGTTCCATCATGTTCGCAGCCGGAGCGTGTCGGTAGCCTGAGCGTGTTCGCATGTCGCAAGCCGGCTGGGTAAATAATGAGGTGGCAGTTAATACTTTCGCACACTCGGGGAATGAATTGCCTTGATACCGCGTCTTGTACGTGGGTGTTTTGTTGATGCGGGTTTGAACAGAGCTTAGCGGAAAGTTCCGATGGCTGATTAACGTCATGTGGGCGGGGTCGTCCAGCTCGTCTTCAGTCCCGCTCTGGATTCTGCGCACACAGATCCAAGGTCAAGGACCACTATGTCATTACATGGCTCCGGAAGATGCAGAGACCTCACTTCTGGAGGAAGGTGTCTTTCTTTTGGAAGACTGCGAGATCGGAAGACGAGTCGCTGAGTTTGATAGGAACTTTCCTTTCCAAACAGAGGAATGCCATGACTTTGTTCAGAAGAGTATTTTGACGACATAGTGAGTATATATCAGAATTTGAAGTGCGCATTGTCTAACGACGACAGCGAGTTCGAAAAGTAATAGAATCAAGCCTCGAACGACCAAGCTTGGGCTTCATCAAAGCGTTCGGGCCAGATCCGCGTCACGTCTTCTCCTTCACCTCCACGATCGCGTCGAACGAACACACCGAGGAAATATACAGGAAAAATGGCAATCTCAAAGATGGTATATTATAAGGCTTCGCACCGGCACTCTCTAAGAGTTAGGCCTGCGAGCATTGGGTTGTTGGAGGTTCAAGAAGAGAGTCTGAAGAAGGACAACATCGAAAGATTTGAGGTATTAATGAAGGAAGGCGGCTTGTAAGATCGCTTTGCGAAGACATTGTCGAATATTGCCTAATAAGTTTCAGGGCTATTGTTGACAGCAGACTTGGGTTCACTATAAATCAAGGAGTGGCGATCATGGCTGGATTTACCGTGGAGGAAGAGCTCAGCTCGTGGAGAAAGATGATGCTTGCTGGAGCCAAGAATATAAAGCGGAAGATAATGGAGATGATAGGATAGGTATGAATTTTGCGTTCGTCGACTTGCCATCTGATGACAAGCGCGACGCGGCTTAAATGGATTGGCCATTACCCTCCACCATAGAATGGTGTCAATTCTATGCCAAAATCCTCTGTATTGCCTTGATGACCAACACCAGCCGCATTAACAAGCATTGCTCCTGCAAAGGGATCCGTAGCACCATAAGAATGGCTCCAGTCCAACGTGCGGGTGCCAAAGAAGGGTGCTTGAGGATCAGCATATTGTCCGAAAGCGCCAACTCCAGTAGCATTGTTGCCGTCATGTTCCTCCCATTGAGGAAGTGCGTGGCCTGAGGGGGATGCCCACACTAATGCCTGTGTCAGAACAGCAATAACCTTGAGCAATAGGATTTGCAGACTTTCTGTGTCCGTCGAAAGTCCGCTGCAAGCAATATTTGCACCTAAGTTGGAGGTTGGGTCACCTCTAGCCACACTACGTTGTCTCCGAGATCGTGGTATCGCCGCATCAGACTTGCGCTTCGTACCAGCTTGTGTTCCATCTGAAGTCTGAACCTTTCGAGATAACTCGTTCAGCTTTTTGGCGGGTTTCTGGCGTAGAGAATCCATTCGCTCCTGGGCAATCACATCCAGTATCAAAATCGTCACGATTACTGTTTCGAACTCTACACTTGTTGAGATGAGTCATGTACTGGCGTACGTGCGAACATGAGCGGTTACAGAAGGCGCAAGCCTCTTCGCATTTTACATCTGCTTGCGACTCGATAGCAAATTCTTTGATGGAGGCCGAGGGGCGTACGGTTGGTGAAATGTCGCTGCATATTTCTTCTCTGTGCATATGGCTTTTGTCTTTTACATTTCGGATGGGGGCAGGATACAGCTTGCGGTTTAGAATTGCCTTCGCATGGACGCGAATCGTTATCTTTCATGCCATTTTCCTCAATGAGTTCATCGTCGGTCCCAATGTTGTCGTCATCGCCGGTCCCAGTGTTGTCGTTATCATCGGTCCCAGCGTTGTCATTATCATCGGTCCCAGCGTTGTCATTATTATCGCTCTCATTGTAATCGTCCGAGGCGGGAGCGGACTTGGGATGCGGATTGGAAATCGTTTGCCGCAATTCTTTTAGTAGCAGTCGGACAAGTGACTACCACGGGCTGTCTATATTCGAAGCACATTTGATTGACCGACCTTTATGCATTCCACTTTCTCATATAGCTCATGGCAATTCTGGCAGCGCAACCGCTGCTCTGAGTCGCAAGACATTATGGTCAACACGCGGAGGAGTAGATCGGTACGTAGAGTGGGTATAGAACCAGTCGGGGTGAGCCGTGGCAAGCGGTACCCAACCGAGATTGCCACGTTCTAGCCGCCGGAACCAACCAAGCGATATAAAGCAGCAGCCTCCTCATCCCGCAATATACATCATGCCAACACTTTTACAATTCGCGACCGTTCCCCTCCGAAATCATCCACGTTCCAGCCATACCCGGAAAAAACTATCCCTTAAGCGTACTGTCTGATCAGCGGTAATTCCCTCCCGAGACTCGGTACCTGCTTGCGCTAATTAGCGTGCAAGTCTCTTCCGTCCATCGCATTCGCCTCCCCCGGCGGCTACTATTCCTATTAGAACCCCGTTGCTCGCAGCCGCACCGCCCTCTTCCCCCAGCCGGTCGCGACCATAACCCCCCATTTTGCGACAAACATACGCTTCCTCCCGACTGTGCGGGAGGCTCCACGACCCGCAGAGACCAGTGCCGTCTGGTCGCTGCAGCCAGCGAGGGTCTCTGGCTGCAAGGTCCCATCCGCAAGGCTCGAGTCTTCGTCACGCTCGCGCAATCTGCTGCCGCACAGAGGACAGTCAGACATGGCTGTCTGAAAGAGGTACTGCTCGTATCGGGCGAGTGTTGAGCACGGGGAGCGCGTCGACCGATTGTAGAGGGAACCTGAAACGGCGACGTCGAGCTCGTGCTAGGGACCACCCAGACCGGACGGACACACGAACGGTACGATAGGCGCGGACCGTGTTGTTTATGAGGGCGCGGGTAGGCGTGGGCGAAGAAGGCGACGGGGACGGCGGCGAGCGCTGCGGAGGAAGGTGTTGGGGACGGGACGATGCAGGGCATACTCTCGATGTGGATTAGAAGACGGATTCGGACAACTTGTGGCAGAAGGCGCCGACAGGAACCCATTGCTCCCCGCCGTGCGTCTGGTTCCGTGCGTTAGCCAGCATTCACCGCCGGCCGCTGTGTGCCGCCGCTTTTGGACGACTCCTTTCTGCAGGAGACCGCTTCAGACTCGCAGTGATAGCAAGACTTGACGGAGGGACAAACAGCCGAACTTTTCAATAGGATGGGGTCATACACTTCATGGTTAGATCGTTAATGGAGACATTCATTCAACTTGCCGATGCGTACATGCTTACCTGCGCTTCTGCACGCCGCCGCTCACCCTGAGAAGAGCTACTCACCATGCGAAGAGCTGCTCCCTTGCGTAGAGCTACTCACCCTGCGAAGCATGCGAGCTTAAAAGTACGCATCTTTCCCATCTTTAATCCACAATCATCATTCTATACCAAACACAAGAACCAAACTTCAACTTATAGTGCGTCTTACTACTTTCAGTCGGCCAGCAGATCACTTGCTCGCTCACCCAGCATACAATAAAGTTAGAGTTTCCGATATTTTGGCTAACGGTACTGCTCCAAGAGTAGTAGGGACCGGAGTTGGGCGTTATGTAACGGGTACGGTTCCTATAATCATCTCTATCTCCAGAAAAGATGGCCGTTCCCGTTATAGCCAACTTCAATAGAGGTCTTCTCCCTGAGCAGCTTGTATGCGGCTGCCTGTCTCCTTGAAGAAGCGCTTCGCAAGTCGTAGACCGTGAATGTGTAAGCCGTTCGGCGTCTGGCTACGCGCATTGATCGGGATCTTAGGTGCGACTCCGCCGCGATTTTCCTAACTTCACTATATTATTTGCCACATCTTACTAACCGATTTTACAGCGGACGACGTCGAGAATACTCACAATTTGTTGAAGGGTGTGGTCAGCATGTGTACTGGCTGAATTGCTATGTAACGGTATCCGAAATAGGCGTCTCGTCGTGGATAGGTGTATAGCACCTCTATGTACTGACTCCCACCGTTTTTTGTGCCGACCTTACCAAAGGGAGTCCCACTGTGAAAATTCCAAACCAATGAAATAGACGACTTGT